>JAGDQP010038535.1:0-18128 GCA_022664845.1 Lepisma saccharinum
TGCTCAATTAATCAAAGTTTATGATTGAGAGAGTGGCGCATAGACCATGTTTGAAACCTATACATTTCATTATCAGGGAAACAAGATTACAGAAATCCACCTAAGAAGTGAACTACGTCCGCTGATCAGTCGATTTTTCCATGTTTTTTTTCACTCTCTTTTAACCCGTAGTGCGCGAAAATGACAGCCATAGGTCCAATATATTTCCAAATTTTGAATATATATATATTTTATAAATTTCGATTTGCGCCTATTTGTATAGAGTAAGGGATAAGTCTGAAAAAACTCTTCCAGTGTCGAAATCGATAAAGGAATTTGACTCAACTTTTGGGTAATAAAAATAGCTGAAGGCTACACCTGGTGGCGAGTATGATCATCATCATCGCCATCTTGAAAGCATTCATGCTAGATTTAGCACGATAATTTCGAATAGGAAGGCGGGTCATGTGATATATCGTTTTAGGCTAGCTTGTTCTCAGAAATTAAAATATAAAAGTATTTGTCGCCTACGATTGATTTGATTATCGCTCGATTGATATATTTGGATATCCGATTATTGACCGAACAGTTATCCAGATAACAGATAATTAAACAATGATAAACTGATAATCGAATAATTATTCGGCTAACGGATAATCGTACAATTATCTGTATAACGGAGAATCGCATAAGTATTTTACTACTTTTTAGCAAACAAAATTAATTGGTGGAGATTATCCCTCATATATCTCTTCTAGGTGTATGTGCGTACAATTATCTCTAAAAAGGAATAGAACAAGATTGGAAACATTTATTCTTTACATGTCCATTTATTAGATTTTTTTCTGGTATTTCTTTATAACAGTTTCGAATGATCATTTTGTTCAATTTGTCCAATATCAATTCGATTACTCGGACAGTCCATTCATTCGAATACCCGGTAATTTCACCAGATTCAAATAATGAATTCGTACGAGTTCTGGAAAACAAACAGAAATACGTTTAAACTACAGTTTACACCTAGTGCGGCCCCGCAAAAAGTTGGAGACTTAATTTTTTTCCACTAGCACAGAGGCTGCAAGCTTGAATCCGTTAAGCCGATGACACCAGCGAAAATGTATGAAGTACAAATTTTAAACATATTCAATTAAACATAGTTAGTTGTATATTTCGGGTTCTATATAGGAGATTACCTCTTTTTTTTTTATTTGTCAATGTCACTTAGGTTCCCCGAAATTCAGTTTTTTTTTTTTGTGTGTGTGTGTAAAACCTATATAATTTTGCCTATTTTAAAAATAATAATTTCGGGTGTGTCCAGACCATGGACGTAAGAATATAATAGGAATAGTAACAAGCCAAAATTTATGGACCGGGAGTGCGCCTTGTCGCCATGTTGAATTGACCAAAACATTGCAAGTGGCCATAAGAAGTAATGTTAATTGAGCCACTTTCAATTACAAATTTTAAATTTATGTGAAATAATTTAAGGTATGTGAAGGTTGCGTCTGATGAAGCCGACCAATAGGTACGTGTGAGGATAAACAGGTAAGCAATATTTAAGTTTTTTGTTCAATAATAATGGTGAAATAATATCAGGTTTCAAGATTCGAATGATCACCGATCTTAAGAAGGAAGTGTATTGCAACAACACTTATTTTATAATAATTAGTAGTTAAGGACAAATTTAGATAATTAAAATTTATTTACACATTCACAATATCGTCTGCTTCCTTTCCAGGAAGTATGCGCGATCCGCCATGTTGGAATGACCAACTGCACTCTCAGCCGTCCCAGTTTTATAACATTGAGTGAACTGTTTGTTACTAGTCCTATTATATTCGTACGTCCATGGTCCAGACCCCCTAAATACATACCTGGCATGGTGTGTTGTGGTGTGGTAGGTGACGCTACAACTTGGCAGTGTTTTATTCCAGGCCCTATCTCTGTATCTTGCACATGGACTGCAGTTCTTTTGTAAATGTGTATATTACCTTTCTGTAGGACGTTGATTCTCGTAGCAAATTTTCAGCGTAGGTTTCGATATGGTCTTCTTGTTAGTCGAACGAGAATTATAAAATTATAATTAAACTTCTGGCGCAGATGTAATTTAATTTCGCAAACTGAAACAAAATTATCTTGTTGCTCACTTTTTCTTTTTCGTATGAACAATTCAGCGTCCGAAAGTATAATAAACAAGCAGTTAGAAAAGTGAGAGTTCGCAAACAGTAATTTCTCTCTGTCTTAAATATTTCCTTGTGCGCACTGGAATCCGTAAAAATATACGAACTGGAAGACGAATTTCTTAGTTGAATGATTACAAAAGCAAGCAAATGGAATGAAGAGGAATTTTAGTTTTGCCAGACGTCTTTTAAAAGCTTCTCTTTCATCTACACCGACTAGGTATTTGTGTTCACATTTTCTTAAGCAAGCATGGTTTATGGAAAGACAGGGAGAGAGATGGAGAGGAGAGGAGACACAAATCATTCGGCTTCTGCTGGTAACAATAGATTTCAGATTATTACCAAGATACTGAGACAAATACAATTTTATTATTTCATAGACAAATACTTGCCAAGAAATTTGTGAAAACAAGCTGTCAAACGCGTGGGTAGTTGGGAACGAGGGAAAACGCTGGAGAGGGATAAAGAGAAAGAGAGAGAAACAGATGAGATAAAACAAAGATTAGTAGGAAAATGAGAAGAAGAGGCATCAAATACCATGATGTTACGTACCGTTACAAAACGCCCCCGTTGTAACAAAATCCTTTCTTGATTTAATACAGTATTTGAAACAAAACGAGTATGAAGTGACGCTTTATCGTGGTATTTTCATGTTAATCTCCATTACTCAAGGAAGCTCACGTACTTGATGAAACGCTGCCAGGCTTTAAGCTTATGCTGGATACCCTTTCTTTTTTGTCGTCCTTGTGTGTTTTGTTTGGTTTTTAAGTTTCCCTGTTAGTATGAGACGAAATCTCATTGCCAACTTTTGGCATGTGTTGACGAGGGGCGTTATTTTCTTCCTCCCATGTGTCTACAAGAACGAGACTAACTTGCCGCTGTAGTCATCGATCCAAGATTTAATTGAAAAACTTTTGTCAACTTGGTACTTTTTTTTTAGCTGAGATCTTAAGAGTATTCCGCACTTCGATCTTCTTTTTATCAAAACTGTCTACGGCTAAGCTAAAGAGACAAATACCGCAGATATTGTAGTCTACAATAATAAGCTCCGCACTAAATTCGGTAATTTAATTGGGACGTGTCAAATGGGAAATGAACATTCCTAGCCACCCGGAACCTATTAATTCCGTCTTACTTCTCTGGAACGTAGACTACAGCTTCATTGAAAGTAGGTAGAAATCAATTTTACTATGCTGATTTAAATCTGGCGACACTGCAAGCCATTAATACAAGAGGAACAGTACATTGTACGTAAAAAAAAAATGGAGTTGTTGAAATTATTGGAGTCAATATTTCATTTTTAAAATTAAATACCAGCCTGTTTATTTTGGAACTTAGTTTGGCATGAGACATGGAGCCCGGACTTCCCGAAACTATCGCAGTTCGTATTCCAGTTTGGGTTCTTAATTGTATGGTATGACACTCCGTTAGCGTGTATAAGTACCAATTTTGCATCCGTTTTAGTGAGGCCAATTGCTGTATAAGTTTTTGTTCAGAGGAAGTCCAGTGTTATTGTCTTTGCTATGATTTCTCCGGTTTTGTGGGTTCAATGTAGAAATAGTTTTTCTTTTCTTTATATTTCGATGTGTAGATCCAACTTTTATTCAAGTTGTGGGATCACATCATTATAAGAGTTTTGCCACAATAATGTTTACTTTGTCTGTGACATCATGAAGAATGTTGTCACTTAGTTGGTTGAGTTCTGGTGGAGTTTTTGTTACCGACAACAAGGGACTCAAAGCTGCTCCCCCCCCCCTTTTTCATGAAAATTTATTTAGTGATTCTCTTCCTTCTACCAGCCTGCCTCAGTGTCAGCGGACGTAAGATTTCTGCCTCTTGCCGGACTTGAATCCGGATTGTTTAGTGGTGTCCATCTCAAGACGCTGAGCTCAATATATGTCCACAGTATAGAAGGCTGCTTTAAGCAGCTATTTATTCTTGTCTTGTTATTGGGAATTTTTTGTCACATTGCCGATCACATTGCTTCTGGACTCCAATTGAATTGGTAGTTGGAAGTAGGAAATAAACGCCAAAAATGAAAAAGTCATATTTTTGCGTGAAACATTGCTTATTGAATAGATACACAACGCCAGTTCGTAATAAGAAATTGTTAAGTACACAATACACATTTTTTTTCTTGTTTCAGACACTGTGAATCTATTCATTGAGAGACTTTTTTTGACTAAAAAACAAGCACTATCGCCGTTTTGGCGTTTATTTCCTTCTTCCAACTACCAATTCAATTAAAATGCACAAATATGTGGACGTAAAACCTCAGTGTTTTATTTCTTATGATTACACTGTAGATTATATTTAAGATCAGCAAAAATGGTGACTACGCAAGGACCGAAAATATAACGAGAGTCATTATACTGGATGGTGTTGCATGTCTGAGGACGGGGTAATCAGGGGAAAAAATCACCTAGTATTACAGCCCCCCACTGGACGCCTCTCTCTCTCTCTCTCTCTCTTTTTTTTTTACCTACAGGAGCGGGAGATTTAACAGTCATCCACTGGAGGGGTCTCCTAGTCTTTTATCTTGAGTATAAGTTCCTTTCAGGCTTAAGCAGTAAGGCTGTAAAGCCTTATGCGCCCACTGTGTCCGTCTGTAGACAATTTTTAGCTCAGGAACGACTAGGGCTAGGAAGATGCTTGAGGTGTCGTTGGAATAGTCTCGGCGAGACTAGCTCAAACTCTTATAGAAGATACACATTGCAGGGGCGCATCCAGAGATAGGTGCAATGTCAGAGATAGGGGAGACAATTTGTATCTTTGAAACTACTTGGATTAGGAAGATGTCGTTACAGAGGTCTCGACAAGCCCTGTATCATTCATCCAGATCGCAGGGGCGGTTCCCAAGTTTCGTGAGGGGAATTCCAACTTTAGAACTACTACAGCTAAGAAGGTGCTTCAGGTGTCGTTGGAAAGGTACCGCCTCAATTTTTTCAACAGAACACTGGTCATGCTTGCTGCTAAAGCGTGGCTGTAGCTTATATGCACAGTCCCCCGACCATTGATGATGCAGTAATAGAACCCGCAGGGTCAGGTTTCGCCAAGTTTTATCTTTCCCACTAGAACATGTTTGCCTGAAGCAATTTAAATTCGAACAGCACCGAAATAGATAAAAACACTAGTTAGTACATAAATAAAAGAAAAAGGTACTATAAGTACATAATAGTAAATATTTGCAATAAAAAAGTATTTAAAATTTACAAGTTATGAAGCATATTACTTAATTTTAATGCACAACTCACTCGACCCATCTGTTGTCCTTTCTGTAAGCATGCCAATGAACGATGAAGAAAAAATTGAGTTTTAATTTTATAGTTAAGTTAACTACCAAATCACATGCAATGGAAATTAACTGAAATATTCTTAAATGAGCAAGACAGCCAAATACAAGTTATTAAATATGTAATATTTTCTTTACAAGTTTTGGATGAATATTTAATGATCATATTTCATTTTATTTCAGGTAGGCCTATGTTTCAAAAGAAGTTAATTTGTTGTGCTGTTAACAAAAGGACTTCCTTGCCAAACTCACACTTTCGTTGTATCAATCTTGGATGGTTAATGTAAGTATTTTCAGATAAGGAAGTCTCAGATAAAAATAAAATAAATATACAGTGCAGTCAAAAAGTTCCGAGAAAATGTGTGTGAATTCCATGTGTGTACAATGAACCTAATATAAGATGTCACCACCTGATGCCGGGACGCACATGTCGGGTGGGAATAGTTTGCGAATGCTAACCTGAGCTCTGGAGAGGGAACATGTGCAAATGGTGATGACCTTGAGGCTGCTTTGACAGCAGAGCTTCAGGAAGCTCGTTTAGAAAATGCCCTGAAGGAATGTTTCTAACAATGGTACTATAGTTACTGCGAAGATGTCGTGTAGCGGAACCACCAATGACCAGGTTTGTCTGAACTGTAACTTTTTTCTCGCAGCTTATTGACTGTACTTCGCATATGTATACGTTATATTGATTACATCAGCAGTCACGTAATTTCTTAATCATGTCGACAGTATATTCTTGGGATTTTCTGGGGCATTTCCAACACTTCTTATAATGTGGCTTATTATATAAATTTCTTCAACAGAGTTTCTCAAACTGCTACAATCATGTACCTAAGTGTTATCTAATAGGCCGTAAATTTCATGTTTAAACTGATGTCCGTTTAATGCGTAAACTTATAAACGAAGGAGTGCCCCAAGACGCAGTATCGTCACCATTGTTATATGTTATACACACTATCATATAACGCAATTTTCTAGTAACAAATGCTGACGATACAGTTTCTTTGCGATCGTTTGTCATTGTGCTACAAATACGTACGGTGCCTATAACCAACAGTTCCGACATTGGAGACTTAAATCAACCTAGCGAAAAGCATAGCACTTGGCCTGAGTCGAAGTTGGTTAAAGGCCATAAATAACTTCAAATTCAAATGAATAACGAACTTCTTTTGATTTGTGAGTGAGTGAACGAATCAGGCTATGAAAATTACTGAACATGGGGTTTACCAATTCGTTCACTTTGGATTCGTTCAGAGGATTCACTTAACATTTGGAAACGCAGCACATAAATTGTGTTTGAGAAGTCCGATACAACTTCGAAACTATAATTTCCAAGATCTTCAGTGTAACTTATATAATGACTACCACCCCCGTTGACCTAGTCGTTAGCGTGTCTGATTAAGGATTGAGGGATCCCGGGTTCGATTCCCGGCGCTGCTGAAGATTTTTTCCCCAAGGCGTGTGAGTTTGGAACGGTTCCCATCCAGCATTCATGATGCAATTGGGGAGCTGCCATGAATAAAAGATACTGGCGATCACAGTGAGGGCTTCGGCTTTCCTCTCCCAACCCGTCTGGTCATTGTGGGAGCAGTAGATCTATCTCCTCCCTCCGGGAAGAGGCCTCATCCAGCAGTGGATTGAATATGACTGTGATTTATTATTATTATTATTATTATTATTATTATTATTATTATATTGCTATGATTTCCAGTTAGAATCAAAAGATGGCGGCACAGGAAAAATGAATGAGTTAAAGTGCTGACATCTGTTAATTCAATCTAAGAACCATTACCGACCGTTGTTTATTTAGTTTTTTTTTTTTAAACTACATTCCTTTAAGTTTTCAACCAAGGTGGAAATTATTTAGAATAATTCCTTCCTTTCCAAATTATAACCGTTCCAAAATGTTATCCGTTTGTTTGCATTATACATCTCACTTCTTTTGAATATTTAAAACATCTCATTTCGTTTTAGTTGCTGGTGCTAACTAGAGTGTTTTTTCCCCTTCTTGGAAATAAAACAGAATAAAATTAACAAGATAAAATTCCAGATTATTGTTCTGTTTTAATTTTTTCACATCATTTCATGGTGTCCATTCTCGAACATCTTTAGTTCACGCTTAACAACGTCAAAACATTTAAGGAAGAAGAAAAACAGAACATCGTATCACTAATTGCCTAGTATGCTGGAAGATTCCAACATAATTTAACTAGATTAATGGATTAAAGGCGAAGAAAGTGCGTTTAAAAGTAGGAGAAATGGTAGAGGAAACAGAAGAAGAATGAAAGATGAAAACAGATGAGAAAAGACGGGGGAGGGGGGGAAGGAATGAAGTTGAATCTCATCCATGTCAATGTCATTCTCACCAAATCACAGCTGGAGAGAATGGGATGCCGTCTGGTGGCAGATTTCATAAATGATATGTTACAACATTACAGCTCTTCCCCCTCTTTTGCCAGCGCTGGTTGATAATGTATTTTCTTCTCTTTTTTGATCTTTTTTTTTTCGTTATATATTTGCTAATGTACTTGATTTGGTTTAATGGTTATTTGAGACCATCTTTGCCCATAGACCTACTTACATAATTTAGCCATTTAACCGTCTTTAAAATGAATTCCAGGGGATTCATTTTGTTGCCGTTGCAGCTGAAGGCGCTTTAGGGATGTTTGAAGAAAAGTAGTGAGTCAAATGGGTCAGCTGTTATGTTTGTCGTTTATTAATGACTAAGCTAAATGGGTAACTAGCGCGCCATCTTCTGACTACTTTTTCATGAATTTCGTGTGCACTAAATTTTATGGATCACCAGTCTCAAATTATATGAAGTTTTAAGATTATTTTTTAAATAAAGAAATCATTGGAAAGGATTGAATTATTGCATTTTTTGAGATGTGAACGGTATTGAACTCACTTTAAGTCATATGAGAGTATTTATTTTATGTTTTTTCTAGCGTTATGCGTACCTTAATCTCCTGGAGAAGAAATGGGTTTTCACCACTAGACGTGAATGAATGACTATACATTAAAATAGGAACGTGTGTGTCATCCTCGACTTGGTGTAACATAATGTAAGCTGTACCAACCAATCATAATTCTGCTAGCAGACAGTCTCCAGATTTATGATTGGCTTATGGAAATTTGCATCATAGTGGGCGAGCCTAGTGCAAGACTGGCAGTGTGTGAATAAGCTGGGAGAAAGCAGGTCTATAAGTAGGCATGTAGCCAGATATTTTTTGTACATGGAGAGGAAAACATTTTTATTGAACATGGTTTTATAGAGAAAGCACTGGATTCTTCAATGACAATGGTTTCCATGACAACGAGATTTTTACGTTGTGAAATCTGTTTATATGGCATTCCCTCAATCATAAAAGTTGCTCCAGTAGATGTATTGGGTACAACTTTACGCATGGACACTTTGTATAGTATTCAACTTACGACTAAATCTTATTACAACAGAACCAGCACAAGCTGAGTGATACCTATGCAGACATATATGCATAGGATCACTCAGGTTATACATTATTTACTGGTATAGTTTTGCGTATTTTCCCATTAATTTAGAATGTTTTACTTGATCTGCATATTTTTTCTACTTTCTCCCTGAATTCAGAAAATTAGCTAGTCCATATAAATGGCAAGTGGGCAATGGAGGACTATAATATTAGTACGTTTATTTATATATACTTTTTGAGTTACTAAATTTTTTCTTTTTTCTAAAACCCATTTCTGAGAAATGACATACAACGTTTTATTTTCCCCCCTCACGATTTTCCAGTGAAGAAAGTAGTTAAGGGGGGGAATATGTGAGTATTTACCGTATGTACCTTGGTTTTCAGTGACTGTACCGTGGCCAGCCGTAGGATCTTGGTTTTCATTTCTGCTCTCCTTCCAACTATTTCCAGGATCTGTCTCACCTGAAATGAAACCCAAGGCTTTTTGTCCCTGAGGACCAAACAACGAAAAACGAAAAGCAGAAACGGGCTTGTCATTTTACCTGGTGGTCCCTTGTTACTTTAAACGGAGGCTCATAGTCTGACGACAAGGTTGTTGGGAATACAACTTCTCTTCTCTTCTTTTTATTTCTACCTAGTGGCGTTTACTGTCCTGAACTTATTTACTTTCACCTTGCACAACGCGTACGACGAGGACACAGACAGGATCACCATGGCTAAGATATACTGGTGCAATAACTCAGCCTCCGCTGCAAAATTACAAGATGCTTTCTGTCCTTTCTCCATCCTTCGTTTTCCTTCCTTTTGCCTTTTCCTCTCTGCATCTTTACAGCTAGATGAAAGCAGCGGTCTGGCTGCTCTAGTTAGATTCCCTTGGCTATACAGATACTTCCAGAATGAGATGACTTCCACCGCTCCTGTCCTTTGTATCTTCTCCCTGTCTAGCTTCTCTTCGTTATGTGAAGAAGAAAACTCCCTACAAAAATGGAGGCTGGTATAACTTTTAGTTTGAATGAAATGGTAATCGTTATTTCTTTTAATAAAAAGATTGGCTAAGTTCACGTTAAAGAACTTGGGTGGTGACAGAAGCCCACTGTGAGAAAAAAAAATATTAGCCAACCATTTTCGGTACATTTATTTCAATCTTGCTAATTTTCTTTTGTATACAACAAGATGGTTAGTTAATAGCATTTCGTACTTTTCGAATGTGGCATGAGGCCTATATAAATAGTTTTTTTTTCTTTTATACCTATAAGCCTCTCTATAACAGAAAGAAAATAAGGCTAATACTTCATTGCCTTATACTAACCGTGTTCAACCAGCTTCGCCGTCGTCAGTCTTAAATGAAAGAAAGAAAAACAAATCATTAAAATCACATCTAAGCGCTCAAAGGAACTGTCCTCCATGGGGGAAATTTTGTACTTACATTTTAGTGAATTTTCCACATGCGTAGGGAAAATTGGATTTACAGGGAAATTTTGACATAGTTAATTATCATTGCTCATGGGGAAAATTAGCGTTACTGAATTTTCTTACTCGTAAGGAAATTCTGGATTTAGTGAATTTTTCCTACGTATATCTTTCAATGTTAGCAATATGTATGGACGTTCCAAAAGATGCTGGGAGATATAAGAACCTAGAAGGTTTATATCATAGATAAAATCGTTACACGGCAGGAGATGGACAGGCTTTTTTCGTTTTCTTTTCCTTTCACTGCCGTTCAATATAGAGAACACCAATAAACCTCTTGGGAAGCCATGTGTCGGTAGAAAAAAAAAGTGATATTTCTCTTCTTTCTTTCTTGAACAACAATGGAAGGCAGTCTTGACTTTTGAATGCTAAGACCACAGGCTCTGAAAAAGGAAAAGAAATGGCGACGTGGGGGTGGAGGTTAAGCTCAAGCTCTTTCGAAATTACGTTTTCGTCCTCTCTCTTTGCACCACCGACGATTCCCTCACACACACACACATATATATATACTCAGACACAATAAACAAACACACTGACACACACGCACACACACACATAGAACGCAGAATATGTCCCTAGGGTTTTGAATTTTATAGCGGTCTCCGTGTCATGGCTCACTGGGATCATTCCGCTCTTAGGGAAAAGATCAGATCCCAAATAATATTGGACCACCAACGAGATTTTTCCCCCCAACTATTCAATCTCGTCCTTTGCTTTCTCCATGTTCCATTTTATTGTATCTGTCTTTCCCTTTCTCTCTTTAACATTCATACATTCTCTCACACTTGTCTCCTCAAATTTTTTCGTATACATATTTTTGTTAGATTTTTTTTAGTGTAGAACTATATTCTAGTCAAATCTCCCCAATATATCCATCATCCTTTATTTTTTCTCATATGTTGCAACGTCAATTTCGAAACTTTAAATAACAAAATTGACTCATTACTCCTGCCCCTCCTTTTTCATAAAATGAAAAAAAAAAAAAAAAAAAAAAAACGAGACACTGAAAAAAAAAAGCTTTTACATATTTTTTTTTAGTTTCAGCAAGAATTTACATTTTAGGGCTATCATAATGTAGATATGCGTGTCTGGTCCCTATTGGAAAGACCGTGTGTTATCATTTTGCTGTTTTCGAAGTCAGGTTAGGTCAGAAGAGATTGAGTTAGCGGGATAATTTTTTTGGTTTGATATTCTGGATTCAGATCTCGATGAAGACGAGTCATCCTAATTAAATTATTTTTCATCTTCCGTTCTGTCAAGTTCCAGTAAACCCTTAGTAAATATGTTTTTATTTGTTATGGAGAAATATTGGGATAGTATTTTCAGGATGTGGGAAATATCACAGCGTAAGTGAGGTTATGAAAAACAACAAGAAAAGATACAAAGACGTGAATAGCAATGATGATAGAGACATTCAATGAGAAGAACCTTTTCTCTGAACCAGTGAACAAGAAGCCGTCAAAATGTAGACATGTAGAAGAATGGAAAGACATCAGCTGGACACAGAAGATGCGCAATTGCGCATGCGCAATGAGAAGGTGCTAAAGAGAGTAGGGGGAGAGATAAATAATCGATTATTCGGATATAACTTTATCGGATTGTCCCGATATACTTTTGTGTGCAATATCCTGATATATATTGTTTTATTATTCACATGTTTTTGTTTTATTATTGATATACTTGCTTAATGAATTTCGACGATCGAAAAATTTGTTCGATTATGGAGATTCGTTTGATTGTATAAGCTTACTACTTTTGTGCGACTTTATTCGATTATTCACACATAACTTTTCCGTTCGATTATTCTGATGTTCCTGTTTTGGAGTACCGAAATTTATTTTTTTTAGTTGATTATTCAAATAACGTTCTTCGATTAATCAGGCACCGATTATCGTGATATTTATTTGTTCGATTATTCCGATATAGGCTTACCTTTGTTCGAGTATTAACATACCATTATTCAATCATTCGAAAATATTTTATACAAGAATTCAGTTGATGTTTAATAATCCAGACAAATATTTGTTCGATCATTCGGATACTTCATTCAATTATCAATATATTCGCTCATTTGATTATTCTGCAGTCTATTTGTTTAATTTTTTTTATATAATATGGATGAGAAAATGAACCGTAATTTATTTCATAGAATTTTAGAAGATTATTTTCTATTTATTGTATTTTTAAGACGACCATTTTCAATTCTATTTTGTTAGATGATTAAAAACTCATTATTATTTATGTCCACTCAATGCATTTTAAATGAGAGAAAAATGACACCATTATATGTTTTTTTTTTTAGAAAGCATTATGTGAACTGTATTGTTTATTGTGCACATACATTGAAGTGAAGGAGAATTAGTAATAACAACGAAAGCTAGTTATAAAAGAGGGAGTGGTGTATGTAATCTCCAAAACAAAATGTTTGCAGCGTCATCTGTGGTAATTTGCTGTAATTAACTTCAACTTTTGTTTTCTTCAGTTGGCAAGTATCCAGTTATTCTAATTTCATGGTATTTTACAAATAACGGGTCATAAAAATAATTAGGTTCAGCATTGCATCTTGTTCTCTTTAATAAAACTATTTAATTAATAACTTTTTTTTTAGAATCTTAATGAATTTGCTGAAAGGAAAAACAAATATATGCATTAGTTATTTAACAACGCCACATTGCGTCCAACTAATGAACTACTTCATTAGCAAACTAGTGTCACATTTTAATACAATTTTGTCACAACTATTTAGGCTTACAAAAGCCAGTAAAATAGTAACGTACGATATAAATATTTTATAGAAATCATAAAATTGGATTCTTACGGTTATTTGACACAATTCTTTGATCATGGCAGTTGCAATTCTACGCAGAAATGTAACTTTTAAAACTAGAAAAGTCTTTATGTTTAAGCATTCTGTAGTGTAAAATAAATGGCCTCACAAATTCCATTACTTGGTGAACCGTCGCAACTGAAAAATACTATTGGGAAAGTAGGAGACATCTATGAACATTTTCTCTAAGTAATTGTTACGTTTTTTCAAATGATATCCTTGTGAAAAATACATAGTTGCTTGCTGCTTATTCTAGTGTTGGCTATCTCCTTTTATTCAGGTTCTGTTGATGAATTTCTTCTATATTTTTCCTGCAATCTTCAAATGTCTCTTTCAATACATTTTGAACAAACAAAATTATTAAATGTTTAGGTTTTAGTCAGTGGTGTAACTATAATAACAGCAGCATGTAGTCTGGCGTTATCATGGTGGATGATGACTTCTTGGAGATTGCAGTCTGTCCAACTATTGACAGTAGAAGGTATTTAGGGGCCCTGCGCTATTGACTATGAGGCCCCTATTGCCTATCCAATCCATTGTGGTCGTAACATTAAGAATATTAGTTTTGTTACTTTGGAGGGGCCTCTAGGCTGCTGGTCGTGTAGTCCTCACCTTAATCCGGTTCTTACTGGTGGCATTAATGGTTTATTTATGTTCCAGGATCTCCCAGTGAATTGTGCTTTTGACACACTTAACATCACCTTCTTGGGATGAAATTCTGATTTTAACCTCGATAAAGACTATTCAGAAACCCGACACACGGTCCTTCAATGCTTTATGTTCCGGTATAGAACCAGATTCTCATCATCCGTGACAATGCATGTCAAGAACCGGTCATTTGTGCACCGGAAAAAGCTAGGAAACACAGGTAACGACCAGGCCCTCGCATCGAATTGCGCTCGGCTGATGTGGAACCCCAACGAGAAACTTTGTGGTGATATCCAGCGAATTTAGCCGTCTTTCAGCTGTGTACCTGGAAGGTTTCTGCTAATTCCTCTATGGTTGGATTCAGGCTATTTCGTATGATTTGGTTGAGAAACATTGTTGGACGTCCAAACCGTGGATGATGTTGACAGCTTCTGTTACCGTCTCTTACTTTTCAAAACCACCGATGGTATGTGTTATCATCAATTGCATCTTTGCCATAAACTTGCCGAATATTGCAGCAAGCTTATCGTTCTCCTTTTCAACGGCATAATACGCTATCCCTGTCTGAATGTCAACACTCACTGCCTGTATCTCTTTTGCACTTACCCAATACATGCGGCGAGAATTTGCTTAAATTACATATGGGAGATACTTCTAGAAGGGCCCTAAATAGTTCCTTGCGCTGGGGTAGGGGTCCTAGTTACGCTACTGGTTTTAGCGTATGCTTTCTTTTGCCCTTACTTTAGCAATAATATCTACCAATATCGGTACTACTTAGGTATAAATGATAGTACTTATTGAGAATCAAAATAGAGTCAAATCATGAGTTCTGACTTTCTTTTCCATACGATTACCGTGGCTCGCATGGACAAATAATACAACCATTTAAAAATAATAATAGTAATTGTGTCAGTACTGCTGATATTCTGCCAAATATGTTATGGTGTCATGGTGATACTAGCAAAATTTTTATTTACGTTGCCTACATCCTATTCCGAACAGTCTGTAAACATTAGGTAGAGCAGAATTCTACAGACTAACCAGGGTATTAGTGAACAATAATTATCTTCGTAAGGAGATCAATCTTATATGAAAATAAATAGATTCGTGAGAAATAGGAAATGAAAATAAGTTTTAAAGACTTTTTTGTGAGTGCTTTTCTCTGTGTCATTGAATTTATATATCATCAATACAAAATGTTTCTTATTATTTCCAATTACTGAAGTCACAAGTTTATCATAAATAAACATATTGTCATCAAGAAATTCGTCATTTTCTTTCTTACTCGTTGCTGTTAATTTCTTACAGTATTATGTAGTAAAGTATAACAATGGTCACTTTCGTAATAAACTTAGAAAGGCAATTGACATATAACACCAGAGACATCTATTCAATTTTGCAATTAACACACATAATATCAATACACATATACTTGTATAAATGTGTTAAGAACTTTCTCTCAATTCGTACTTAGTTTCAGGTTCTCAGAAATATTTTATTTCATAAAAGATAAATGCGCTTACAAACTTTGTCACATTGCCAGTAGATAGCTCTAAGACCAACAGCTCACGTTCTTAAAGATTCCTATGGTTATCTGTAGTTTGCTTTATATTATTTTATATTTCTGTAAAGGTATCCTTTTGCCTATTGGTTTTGTATACCGTCTGGTTATTCATTTCTAACCAATACAGACAAGATTTAATTTATATTTATAAGTTATTAGTACTTTTGTTTACTTGGTTCTATTTGTGAAGTGTTATTGTTTGGTTTGCTAATTTTAACTATTTATGGAATCGTCTACAACTTGAATTGTAGTTAATATATTACGTGTACTATAATGTTAGTTTTAATAATTTTAAAGCTTCTTGAGTTCGTAAGCTTATGCAAAATTTTATTTAACGCATTTATTGATGACCATACTATTTGCCTGTTTAATGGTTCTAACATTCGATGTTATAATAATTAATGTTTTTATTTGGTTCTTTCTAGATTATTTTTTTTTACTCATAGTTGACGAGTCTATTATTTGTAAAGTAATATACGACTTGTAAAATTACTTCCTGTAATGTGCATAATTATACTGAACTTAAAATTTGACAGGAGCAATTATCAGTAAGTGGCTGAAGCCCCCTAAAGTATTTCACGAACTCTTTTTTTTTTTTTGCTGGAAAGTTAGCCATAACAGCTAAACTAATGTCTCGTCTATTGTGAAACGTGGCTAATTTTAAGAACACGTAAGTTTCTCCACTATACTGAAAAATCAAATTTTTTTATACAGTAGAAGTCCGATAGTCCGGCACCGGCCCGGTGCCGGAATACCGAAAATCCTGGACTATCAGGCGGTACCTCTTACTACTGGTGTATAGGCTAAGCCGTACAGCGAAAACAATGAACTGAACTTGTGTGTGGTGACAGCCGAGTAAAGTCCGAACGATTCCGATTGATTCCGAACAATGCTGATTGCGGCTAACAGTAGCAGACGCGTAGTGAACACTTCTGAGTGGTTCCGAACCGCGCCAAGCGCTTTCAACTGTCGTTCACAAGCGTTTACAGGAAAAAAAAAAACTGGGATCGTGCCGGACAATCGGGCGTTCCGAACTGTTGAATGCCGGTCCATCGGACTTCTACTGTAATGTGTTTTATAAGAAAATTGCGTCCAAACTTTTGGCCATGAACCAATGACTGGTCGATAATAAAACCCAGTCACTTTTAGAACACACAAGTGTCTCTACTGTCGTGAAAAATGTTTATTTTAAAAAGTGTATTTGCCAAAATGGCGTCGAAATAGGTCAAACTTTTCAAACAATTACCAATTTTCCGTTGTCGTTAGAGTGAAAGTAACAGTATCAACATCCTTATAAAGAATATTTGTATTAAAGAAATTAGAAATAGTTACTCAAAATTGTAAACAACAAATACGTATTTTGTCACAGAAGAGAGTAAAAAAAATTCCGAAATATTGGAAGTTTCAATTCTTTCCTCAAAATTCTTAGAATTTCTATACAAATGACAAAGGAGTAATGTTTTGAACACCATAAACTATACACAAATATGGTATAATATAAAAAGATTAGTTATTAGTTCTTTATGTTAATTACTAAGATATGATTTGTCAAAAGTAGTACAGTGTACCACGTGTCAATAATTATCAACTGTGAACTTTAGGAAGGGTTTTTTTTTTGTTCTTGGAAAATTGAAAAAATACCTAGAATCTTTTAAATTTGCGTAAAAAACTTACATAAAAATAATTACCGAAGTGAATAACATAACTTACGATTCTTATTCAAATTCTGACACCATTGTTCGATCAACTATTGTAAGTAATTCCGATCACGTAGTTTCTGAGCGAAAACTTAATTTTGTCACGCTATCCCTAAAGTGAAAAAAAAAATTACATGGTGTGAGATTGCTTGACCTGAGTGGCCATTCTGTTACGCTACGCTGGTCAGTCTATTCGTGATTAAACAGTTTCTTAATCTCTAAACCATAATGAAGCTGTGCTCCATTCTGTTGCCATGTATCTCCACAAATCGAGGACTATTTACAAGTTCTGGAATAGTAGTAACGTCTTATAGCATGTGAAGATGTCGTTTGCTAGTAACTGATAGCAAACTCGACAACAACTTTGGAAAGCCACGGGAGACAAATTTCGTACATCCACGTTTTACAAAACCCGCATTTGAAATACTGTTAGCCACAGCAACAAGCTTTTCGGAACTAGTAGCTAGTGATATACATCTTGTTTCTTCATTATTATCTGAAGCAGCTTTATTCATTCACTTAGTTTTCTCTTCTCCACTTTGTTATTACGCAACTCATTTGTCTAGCTGGTCTTCTTCCTTCTCCACTACGACTCCTGTTAAAAGACATCTTGTTTACATCCTTAATAAACACACTATTTGATGAGAAATTCTAAATATAGCAGATCTTTGAGGCAAAGTATGGCAAATTATAGCGATCTTTGAGGCAAATTATGGCAAAATATGACATCTTTGAGGCAAAGTACTGCAAATATGGCAAAGTATGGCAGATCTTTGAGGCAAATTATGGCAAATATCTCAGACTTTTGAGGCAAAATGTGGCAAAAATGATACAAAATTTTAAAGACCACTTAGGCTTCCCACTCGTGTCACCTTCAAAGTAAATACTTTTGCATAGAAATTAAGTACACTACAAAATTTGATAAAAATTATTGAATATTTAAACTTAATTACTTTTTACTACAATTGTGACAACATATATTTTATTTTCGTTCTACATAATACCGAACGACCATA
>JAGDQP010038536.1:0-18128 GCA_022664845.1 Lepisma saccharinum
AAGTTTTCTCTATATCGGCCAGCTGTTTTGCCTTCTTTCCAAACACCTCATTTAAAACCAGTATTGTTCAACACTGGCGTTGTGGTCTTGGAATCAGCACTGAGAAAGACAACCCAGGGTTCGAGTCTTAGTGTCTGTCATCCTGACGGATGATTTCGACATATCTAGCGTATGTCTTCTTGATTTGTTATCGAATTCATCTTACGACAGGATAAGACAACAATATTAATTTCTAATGAGTGGTCGCTATAGGGTGTTCATAAAATAATTGACATTTATCTGAATTATAAAATAAAAATTAAATACAAGTAATTGCATGATTAAAACAATGAAAATATAAGATGTTGAAGACAATATGTACATCAAATGACTGAAAACTTGATAGGAAATTGATTATTGAGTATTTCACATATTGCTTTCACCAGCCATTACATAGAGTATACACTGTATGAACAAAAAAGTGGTACCCTATTGATCATTGATTATTTATCATATTATTATCGTCGACTACTGTATAAATCTTAGTTATTACTATAATGTAAGGTAAAATGCTAATTTCTGCAACATTTAATGCACCATAGGCGGTGAGTGTGTACAGAAAAGCCACCTTTAAGAAAATTGAATTAACGCAGTCAGCGCATGGTTTAATTTATAAAATCAGTGGAAATTGTTGGATTACTGTATTCAGACATGTAGTTATTGGAATCTAGGAGGAGAGGGGACAGAATGGAGGAAGCTAAGTCTGCGGTTAAACAAAAAAGTATCTGCCAATTTTTTCCGATTATTTCATGGTTAAACTGAAGTATTATAAAGAAATAAAATGGTCTGATATTTGAGATATATCAGGCTAATTGTAGGATGGCAACGGACCTAAATTTAAGCAATATAGTATTAGTAAATCTTCAAAAACAGACAGAACTTTTGGAGTTATCCGTTTTGTCCGATTATTCCCGGACTATACTACTAAGTTTATCTTGCACCACCATATACAGTATATGTGTATGATCAAAGGAATGGGGTAGCTTTGCTTAAACAAACATATCAAGATTTGACTAGTGTTATTGGTTGTAACTTGAATGACACAAATCTGAGATTTTGTGTCATTGTAGGGTGTGAAGCTAACTGAATATTAGTATATGTTGTTTGTTCACATGGTTAAACATATAGAAAGAAGCATAAATAAATCTGCTAAGCGCAATTTCTTTCGGTCAAAAAATGGGTTTCAATATCAGAAATGCCGTGCGATTCTCTGACGCCAATATACGAAGACTAATACATAACTTTGTCGTAGTAGAACATGCGACAGCCAGACCTTGTAAACATTTGTTTGCGCTTTCATCACCATTTTACAAGAACCCTTTTTGTTTCCTTAATGTAGATTACTTTGGACATTACTATATTTTCTTTGTGTTACTTCGGGTATTTTCTAGTGTGCTCTTGTGAGATTAAAAATTGCTACTTGTACATTCTTTTTGTATCAAGGTTATTTAGATTGGAATTGTCGTTATGTAGAGAGGTCTACGGTTAGTTCCTTCGTTGGCTCAAATTAAGTAGAAGGAAGTTAGATGTCGAAGGTCAAATCAGCTGGAAGTTGTGTATGGTGAGTTCGACAAGTGAAAAGCTATCTCTACTGTAAAATTCATAAGTCTTCAAGTTAGGAAAATTGATTCAAGAATTGTTATTCCAGTTGAACTGATTACAGTATATTAGTGTATTTATGGAGAGGACGAAAAGGAAAAATGTGCGTAAATTCTAGAACACTTCCAAATTAAATAAATTCAAATGCCCATGAACACTTAATGGTTCACCGTACCGATATATTACTGTCTACATTAGCTCAAATCTAAAAGCACCCTGTTTCTTTTGATTCTTTGTATCTCCGTTTTTCTTTCATCACACATTTGAGTTATGAAGTGGAAACATTCTATACTTATACTGAACTTCTGTTTCATTTCAATACTACTGTAGTTTCTCAAGCTATTTTCTGACCTTCTTTATTTTCTGAATTTGAAGATGTAAAGATGTTCGGCTTACATAGTTGCATCAAGCTGTAACATGAAAAGAGCGGATAATTCTTATTGCAAGTTACTGTAGTATTTTCCTAATACTCTGTATTGATTTTGTTCTCTTAAACATAGAAAAGTTTTCTTTCAAAGGTGTAAACGTCTTATTTGGCATTTCAAGACATGGAGATTTTCAGAAAACAACAATTTTAATGTCAGGGATTCTTTATTTTTTTAAATACTATTTTATGTTAAAGTTAGTAGCCAATACATGTACACAATACAAAATGAAATTATGAATAATTCAATTGTATATTAACCGATTTTCATGATTTAACCATAAAATGAAAGAAGACGATCTGCTCATTTCAACTGTCTAATGGTACCTCAACAAACAGAATACTCCAGCCATGAGGCCAAAAAGCATTCTACCCATGACCTCTTTTCCGGGCCAACTTTCGTCATATCTCTATGGGATTTAAATTCTTGTATTTCCGACATGGATGCAAAACTACATTAACACCAATATAAAGTATATGAAAAAGGGGTAAGAGATTAAAATAATTATCATGGTACGACATATAAGAAAATGTTACATATGAAACTAAACAGGGAATGCTTGTACATACATGGATGATATGTCACCTGTGCACTAAACCTTCAAAAGGAACTTTTGCGAAGTTTGAAGTCCTGTAACTAGTGTTCGAACAAATTACGAAAAGAAGTACTACAGGAGCGTTCATTGCAACATATTATCAATATACAGTACAACCTTGATTAACCGTCATCCTTTTAACCATCACTCTCTGTTATCCGTTATCGTAAAAATGTGCATTTTTACGATGACAGATAACAGAGAGTGACGGTTAAAAGGGTGACGGTTAATCGAGGCTGTACTGTTTCCTGAACTTTAATGTTGATTTCTCATTTCCATACCTGATAGCTCCCTTATTAGTGTGTATAATTCGCATCGATTTACCTCAGTTCAACAAGTAATCTTGTGTAGAGAAGTTGTGGAAATCAACATCGTACTCTGCGTTGCTCTAAATTATGGTTACAAAATTAGAGAAAAGACTGTCTACTTTATTTACAATCCATGTTTAGTTTATATATAGTGATAAATAGTATAGGCCTACAGCTCTGCACTGCTGATTAAAGAATTCTAAACGTACTTTGGAATGTACGTAATTATTTGCACTCCAGCGACCTGAAAAGAATATCAAACTATTGTGTTCTAAAATAATTACCTTCACTGGAGATGTATAACTGAATTATGGTTAGTTTGGTACTAGTAACTAGCATGTTGTTCCGTCACGTATACAATAATAAATAAAAATACATACAGAAATAACTAATTAGTGCATAATTTAAGGTTTTCCCCGTTCACATCTCCTTATATAATTCAAATGTTAATTGGTTTTGTCAGTGAATCAATGTAATAAAACTATTAAGTAGGTAATGGCAAATAAATAGTCCCGAAACATTAAATGAAACAGATCACTGTACAACAAACTATTGATAATCCACAATTTTACATTCAACCCCCCCCCCCCCCCCCCACACACACACACACTTTTTTTCAGTTCACTGTAGTGGTCCATTTCAGTTATATATATATATGAAATGGTTCATTACAGTGAACTGAAAAAGTATTGTGAGAGATTATCCCGCAGTAGCCATTTCGTATCGTACACCTATAATCCTTTTGTCATTTTGAACACCAGGCATTCATTATCTCTCGCAACGGTACCAGTGTATATATATATATACATCATTAATGCTACGGATGCCTCCTTTGAATTACAGTTTCCAATGATTATCCTTATTATAAATGCATGATTAACTCCCACACACCATGAATATAAGCATGCATATATGGTAATCAAAGCTGGTAATTTTCTACGGCAGAGTGCTTCCGTGTCAAAACAATACATTTGATTATAATTTTACTAATGGGACATCAGTATCACATATTGATATGTTATACTATTTGTGTTGTCGTTTAGGTACAGATGATAGGACGTGCTGCGTTGTGAGATGTAACAGAAGATACAGATTTTGACATTCAACTGCATTGACAACTCTACAACTATTCGGTTAGCAAGTGGAAAGGGTTGTCTCGTTTGTGTACTAGACACACAAAAGGGCCCCTGGCAGAGCAAAGTGTCATTACTCAGGCTCAGAAGTAAAATTTTATTTTGCAGAAACCGGGAAGAAGGACAAGACAATAAATAATATAGGGTAATCTGAGCTTTAGGCAAAGATCAAATACACTTGCAATACATGTTATTACACTCTTGGTGTTTTCCTCAACATAGCTCACTAATCACCAAAAGTGATGTTATAAATCATTACAAAAGCTTCATTCACTGTGTCAGTTACTCATTCATTAAATTTTATGACTAAGAGAATTGAAAAAGTTCGTAACCGATGAAGGTTGTAAATTTAAAAGGTGGTGTTTCTCAAGGATTAAAACTTAAACATTACTTTTGCGTTTATTCATTAACGTAATGGCTTATTTCAAAGCTATTATTATTGATAATAATAATAAACGTTTTAATGTTTGCAATTCACTTCATATTCTACAAATCTGTCACCCATATACAGGAATGTGGGAAACTACAACAACGCCTAGATAAAATAATAGTAAATTGAAGCGTATGCGCGAACAAACGTCTAAGTGACATTTTTAAATTTTAAAAATATCGCAACTACATTTGTATATTTTAACAGGAAAAATATGAGGCATAAAATATTCATACTTAGCACGAAGACATGTTGGACTAAAGTCCGCTTTTGTATAAAGTATGAATAATTTATATATCATATTTTTCCTGTTATATATAAAAATTTACTGGTGATTTTTTTATTTGAAAATGTTACTTAGACGTGTGTTCGCGCATATGCTTCGTGTGACGACGATATGGTACAGATAAATGCCAACATATCTAAATATTGTCATGCAACAGATATAAAAGTAAATATACTCTTATTAAAATAACTTCCTTCCTAAAGATTCTCTATTATGTCAGAAATGGTTGAGTTCTTCTTTATTAAATATAATAAATTCCAAGGAAATGTTGAAAAACAATTGAAACAAAGGTAACTGAGGAATATATACATTATTAAATTAATAATTAGCGATGGAGAATTTTATATTATAGATGTAACTATGAACTTATACAGTGTCCGAATTTATTTAAAACGAAAATCATTACATCTTAACTTTAATGAACTTCCGAAAATAAAGGAAAAATCACCTCAAAGTTCATCATGTTTATAATCAATTACGAAATGGATTTTAAAATACAAAACCACCTGTGTTACTTCTGCCCTGACTTTAACATAGACTGTGATCCCAGAATCACCACCATTGCTGCGTGCTACTTTAATACAGAGTCTCGGTGTTACAATTTAACTCGAACAGTATGTTACAGCTTGAACATAACGGTATTTAGCATTGTAAACTTCAATAAATTATCGATTTTTTCAGTATTATTGACACATAATTTAAAAGTCGCGAAGTAATACTGAATAAACACCACAAAAATTGATTTAAAAAGCCATCAACGCTGCAAAATCAGTAAAAATGTCTGCTTTTCGATCTTAAACTTAAATCTTTTTTATTTACTGTATTCATGTACAGCAATTGCTTTTAATTGCCTGCAATTTAAGGTAAATTTTGCTTCTTGGTATTTCTCTCAATACTTTCAATGTCTTTCTTAAACACTCGTTTACAGACAACATAGGCAATGAAGCTCATTGTACGATACATATTTGCGTTAATTACATTTTTTTTTCTATTCAGATGAGATGTTTGGCAACTCTGCATAAACAACGTAATGCGTTGTCACAATATTAAAACAAGACTGACAATAACGAGAACCACCTGGTTGTTTTGTCTTCTCAGTTCTTGACCATATGCCACAAAATTCGCTTCAGTTGCTGTGGTATTGTTATTATATCAAACTTTAACACCCAGAATAGCACAGAGCAAAATACCCTGCTCGCCATTATGCAACACCAACAAGGAGATATCGGATTAACGCAAAATTTGCAGAATAAGTGGAAAGATAGACTTCATGGAAAGAAGACACCATGAAAAGATAGACACATACAGCATGGAAAGATAAACACCTGATTAGCACGACAGCTCCATGACGCATCAGAGCCGCCGAGTATGCCATTTAAGAACAGCGATCGGAAGCAGGTCAGAGATATAGTAATAGTATGGCGTGAGTGTGTGTATATGACAGAAAGATTCCTCGTCGTCGAATGTGGCAGCCCTTTAAGTTTCTATCTTTGATCGCGGAAGAATTTTCGCATATCGCGAGTGCAGTTTATCAGTTCTGGACGGACTGCGTCCACAGCGCAGCGCATATGGACTCGATGGCTCCACGAAGGCACTACGCAACGATATACCGGATCTCAACGACCGCGCCGTACCAAGGGCCGCGCGGACTGACGGCTTGTGCTTTTGTCTCTTGCGGATCGAACACCCACATTCCGAACACAGCGCATGCACTGGCGGATGTTGAACTGCGCCCAATGCCCCAAGAACTGTTCTACGACGTCTGGCAGAGCGGGGCATATTTGCACGGTGTCCATTGCTCCAGATTCCGCTGACTGCACAAATTAGGTATGAGCGACTACAATGGTGTCGTAAACGCTGCCCACCGAGAGTCGAATGGCAGGACATTCTCTTTTCAGACGAATCCAGCTTCTGTGTGCAGAATCATGACGGCCGAATCCGTATCTGGTGGTACCGTGGCACTACGCTCAACGATAACTTCGTTTTACATTACTACGTCGGTTCGGCACCGGGTGTTATAGTGTGGGTGCAATTGGATTCCGTGCCCGTTCGTATCTCCTACGCATTGACTTACGTGTGACCAGCCAATGGTACATCAACAACGTGCTGAACCCGGTTTTGGTCCCTTTAGGGTAGGTCCTGCCGGGGAACACATTTCTGCAGGATAACAAGCGTCTGGATGTGGTAGGGATTTCCTAGCCTTTCTGCCTGGACACAACGTTCCCCTGCTTCTTTGTCCGGCATGTTTACATGATCTCTCGCGAATTGAACACGTCTAGTCCATGATAGTACAACGCCTCTCACGCCAACGACCTCCCCCAGCTACAGTTGATGAGCTGTGGTATCGTGTCGAAAAGGAGCACATCCAAAGGCTCATCCTTTCTCTGACTCGCCGTGTTCCAGCCGTTTTGAACGTCAATTGTGGGCCACAAGCTGCTGATCTTGGACTGAACTGTTCCGCAGTCGCTACGTTGTCACGCATCACAACGCGCGGTAAGGTTAATCATTCGTTACCTTACCGTATTTCTCTGCAAATTTAGGGCTGCTATTTTCTCTTTCTTGGTGTTGCATTTTTAATGGCTAGCACAGTGTATTATTGGAACACTGACAAATGCATTTCTTGCTTTTTAAGTACTGTACAATCTTCATTCATCTAGTCTACCGACAAGCTACAGCAGCCCCCCTTACCTTGCCCCCCTTATCTATTGGGAATAATGTAACACCTTTAATAGCAAGCTGATGAGCGATCGTGCCCGTGCAACCGCGTCTATTAAGAAAAAATAACTAACTGTGAAGTGAACTAAAATAAGAACGTGAATATAAACAAGATAGTTGTGTCTGCTAGAACCCGCCACAAATAGCGCCTTGAGGCGGAAACCGACACAAGTGAGTGTGTGTGTGTGTGAATGGAAGAGGTAATGATGGAGATCTTAGCAAGTGAGGGAGTTAATAATTAATAATAGTGCTAATAAAGAAATAAACGCTAATCTTCTGGAAACCGGAAGCAAGCGACTAGATGGGATAAGTTAAATGTGTGAGAAGAGCGTGCCTGAGTTAAGTGAATTTTGTGTATAATGTGGTAAATGGAAACGAGACTGCAAAAGGAACGTGTGACAGGATGAGGGAGAAGAAGCAGAAACTATCAGGAATGGGAAGACGAAATAAACTTTGTGGATTTACCAACGCATCCACGCGCACTTAATCCTATTTCTTACCTTGTTACAGTTAGAAGAAGAAGCCTTAAGAAGAAGTAGCTCAAGTTAGGTTTTGTCCTGTCTTGTGTTTGCTCTGTCTTGCGTTTGTCCTGTCTTTGTCCCAATTGTTTGAGTCCTTAAATGTCATGTACTTTATTTTTTTCTAATAAACAGAATACAAGTAGATAGGGTAAAAGGTAAAAAAATGATACCAAGGCCAGGAGAACATTCTGGACGCCTGGGAAAAGTCCGTCCCGTAACCCCAGAAGTCGCAGACTGATGGAACACAGGAGCTTCTTGGAATGCCGGAACTCCGGCAATCCAAGAATCTCTAGGGACATGCCTGCCCCAGGACAAGGAGAGCGAATATCTGCTCGTGATGCACGTACCAGCAAGTGCACAACTTGTCCTGTGCAATGGATGTAAAGAGGCAGGGGTGGAATGCGGGTTCCTAATGAAAAGAAAAGCTAAACCACCACTAGAAGCCCGCCTTGTTATTAGGAGGGCCCCGGTTCGACCCCTAGTGTCGTCCCTACTGACTGAGGTCTTCTCTTGTATCCCTCTACCGTGCCAATCATGTAGTGTCTTAAATAAACTAAAGGCTGATTACTTCAAACATCTATCCCCTTGTTGATATTGTTGTTAAATTTATCCATGGGTCATTCCATGTCAAAATGACCAAAGGGAGTTGCCACTACTTTTTTTGATTTGGATGAAACTTGGCAGCGTGATAGAGGCCAATAAGAAACTGAGATACCCCAAAGATTATTTTTTTAAATTTCATAGTTTCAATTTTACAGGTTGTCAAAACTCAGGGATTAGACGCCATGTTCTATGATTTGCTACTTTGCCTCAAGACGGAAAATGATTAAAATCTCCGTAAATATTAGAGGTATATGGTTGCATCAGGTGTCAAGAAAAAGCTGTTGTAATGGCCTTTTAAAATATGGAACTTGTTTTAGGCTCATTTGCACATAATTGTGCAAAAAATACAAAACAATGCAAAACTTATGCAAACATTTTTATAACTTTGACCCCAAATTTCTAATTTCGGATAATAGCCAGCGAAATGAGCTTTGGAATATTACTTGATAACATTGTTGTCTATATTAAGAAATAATAAATGTATTGTGCATTTGCTTCTAAGATAGTGTAAACTCTTGTAAAAATGCAATTGTAATTCGGGTCAATGCATCATAAATCGTCCATCTTAGTTGCTCGAGCCCATTCCACAAATTTTATTTTTTTAATATTTATATCCCTTATATAAGAATAGTTCAAAACATGTATTATTTTATTTTTATCCTAACCAATTAATTAATGGTGGCAACTTTTGTATTGCAGCGCATGCCACAATTTGTATTTGCAGAAGTTCACGGAAAATGTAATATCTCAAGACTCGTTTATCATAGGACATTCAAACAAAAACATTTCTCGCCTAAAGTCTGATTAATAATTTTAGTTCTGTGTATGAAAAGCCTAAAATGTAATCGAACTGGTCAAAATTGTATCCAAATATGGTTGTCGACATAGAAACAATTCTTGTTTTCAGGGTTCTTTTCCACATGAAAGGGATAGAATGTCAAAGTTAATTGTTTATACGTACAAATGTATGACACGTGAAAAAAATATATATTTTGCTCCATCAGAGATATTGGACCTCCAATATGCATAAAGTACGAGTTTCTTAATTTTCAAAAACGCATATAAAATTAGGGAAGTATATATCACCCATCATATGTTGTATATGTTCAATATACTTTTGTATGTAATAGTGTACAAAAAATCCATGTTGACGCCCAATTCCTCTCGTGCGAAAAAGCACCCTAAAAGCCGGAATTGTTTCTATGTGGACAATAATATTTGGATGCAATTTTGACCAGTTGGATCACATTTTAGGCTTTTTAATACAGGATTAATATTATCAATCAGACTTTAAGGAAAAAAGTGTTTTTGTTTGAATGTTCTATGATAAACGAGTCTTGAGATATTGCATTTTCCGTAAACGTGTCTAAACACAAATTGTGGCATGCGCTGCAATACAAACGTTGCTGCCATTAATTAATTTGTTGGGATATAAATAAGATAATACACGTTTTGAACTATTATTATATAAGGGATATAAATATTTAAAAAATAAAATTTGTGAAATGGGCTCAAGCAACTAAGCTGGACGACTTATTATGGATTGACCATTGCATTTTTACAAGTGTTTAAACTACCTTACAAGCAAATTCACAATACGTGTAATTTTTCTTAATATAGACAACAACGTTATCAACTAATGTACCAAAGCTCATTTCGCTGGCTACTACTGAGGGTCGAAGTTATCATAAAAGTTTACATAAATTTTGCATGGTTTTGCATTTTTTGCACAATTATGTGCGAATGAGCCTAAAACTAATTACATATTTGGAAAATCCATTACAACAGCTTTAACTTCACACTTGTTTCAACCTTGTACCTCTAATATTTATGGAGATATTATTTTTCGTCTTGAGGCAGAGTAGCAAATCAACCAACCTGGCGTCTAACCCTTGAAATTTGCCCCCCTGTAAAATTGATACTATGCAATTTAAAAACTTAATCTTTGGGAATTCTCAGTTTCTTATTGGGCTCTATCAAACGTCCAAGTTTCACTAAAATCAAGACAAGTAGTGGCAACCATTTTTTTCATTTTTAATTGTTTTGACATGGAATGACCCCCATTGTTAAATGGCTGAGATTGGGCCTGTTAAATAAATATGGAGACCAGTGTTATAATTACAAATTTCAACAGTTTACAAGAGCCTTCTTTCATAGCAAAGAGAAGAAAGTACGGTACACGATTATAATGTCATTACGTATAAATAGTGGCATAATTATACTCTATATCAAATATAGTTATTTAATATTTCGTTTGTATAAATGAAATTATAAATACACATGGTAAATTCACTATCTAGTTGTCAGATGCGAAGTTACTTTTCAATATTGTCCTTTAATCCTCATTAACACAATATTTGGTTGTAATTTTCTTGTGTGTGGTGTTTTCTTGTGTGTGCAGGGGAGTATTTTTGTTTAATCCACATTATTTATTTTACTGATTTTGGGTCTGCAATTTTTCTTTATTTGTAACTCAATTATTTTTCTTGTAATTCGTCAAATTTTGATGTGTTCTATTTGTATTTTTGTACTCTTCTTGACAAGGGTTAGGTGGTATAGCAAACTCCAGCTGAACCTCGCCAATCCAATTCAATAAATACCGTAAGAGATTTCTACATGAGTGAAATAGTAACTGAACTTGAGAAACTTTTAGAAATTTATGACGTGTAAGCATTACTCAAAGGTTTAAGATATCTATATATTTACACGTCTTTTATATCCATTCTGGTGTGTTTAATAAACGATATACGATGTAGTGATCAAATGAATCTGGAAACTGTAAACAATAAAAACAGCCGATATTGTTATTTCGGTGAATATATGGCAACGCCCTAGCCGAGCTGGTCTACCGGTTCCCGTAAGATCACTATGGGACGGGTGACCGTTGCAGTACTCCAGATGGTGTTGCATGTGCGGCGACCACCCAGCGTCGTGAGGTCAATTGGGGAGCTACCTGAATAAAGAGTTAGCGATCACAGTTGAGAGCTTCGGCTCTCCTCTCCCAACACGTCTGGTCAGCGTGGGAGCAGTAGACCAACTCCTCCCTTCGGGGAGAGGCCTCATCCACTAGTGGATTGAATATGGCTGTGAATTATATAATTATATATATATAAGAAGCTCCGGGAACATGTACTTACACTAAAACTCATTAGCATCTTACAGGAAGCTACGTTGCTTCAGACGTGCTACATAGTAAGAGAATCTTAAGGTCCTGAACAACATGAACGTCTCGTTAGGTAGTACCTTAGACACTAGTAGATAATCTGTATATAGATTTGTACGATAATAATAATAATATATCTGACAATTCGAAATCGCCCCGTACAGGATATGTATTTATCATATCATTGCTGGTTTTACTATATGTTAGAGTTATTTTGGTTGCTATGTTTCGTTTGATACGATTTCGTAAGTTAGTTTCTTAGCTTTGAGAACGCTAATTGTTTATATATTTACAGTACTTGTTTATTTGTTCTAGGATATTCCACTTACAATAAGATTCATAGGAACAGTCTACTTTTGAATAGGGAGTGAAGAACTTATAGAATAACTTGAAAGAAAAATAATACAATGGTTAAGTGAACCAGTGAAGAAACTTTCAGACGATTTTTTTTTTAAAGAAGATGAAACGCTAATCATATTGTGGTTAAAAGTATGTTAACTTTCAGAAAGCTCAATTCCTAGTTATTCCATCGATTTCCAAAATTCTCAAGATCATATTCTTCAGTTTTATGCCAAAACAGGAAACCATAGACAAAATACTTGCGCTCGTTTCCAAGTTACAAGAGGAAACAAGTGACTTTATTATACATTACGCCTGAAAAACTGGAAAAAAAATATGTAAACAGCTAACGAACGCTAAAACTTAACTAACTATGTTCAAATATATATATAATGTTGTTGACTTGTTGGTTTTATTTTATATGGTTGAATGACGATAACATGTTTTTATGATCAAGAGGAAGAAAAAGGATAGTTCGCATCTATATGTGAAGTGCCCGTCTCTGTTTATATTTGTGTATGTGTGTTATTGTGTATGCATTTGGTAGAATATCAAGTTTTCTTATTCCGCTGAACAACATAAAAATGAGCAACCACTCATAAAGATTCCAGAAGCAGAAATAAGGAAGATTCTTTCTATCTGATTATATTCTTGTTATTTCTTGTAGCTGTAAACGTACTCGACATCTCAAGCAGAAAAGGAACCAGAAGAATGAATGGATCTTGAAGATGTTTTTCACAAACATGGAACTGACGTACTGTCGTACACAAGACACCAAGAAATTCTTTATACAGAAACAAACAATTGTTTAACAAAATGTAAAAGAATTTCAAGAAAGATCAAAATAAGAAAAGAGGAGGAAAAATATATCTGAGCCATATGCGCTTTTGATTTCGTTCTGCTTCCTTTCGGCCTGTTGATCAATTCCTTTTATTTCCATAGATGAACGAACAAATGGAAGGAGAGATTAAATGAAGGGCCGGGAGAAGGAGAGGGGGGAAGATGAAACTCTATCTGGACATATTTTCGCAATACGCGTCCAAATCCAAGGGAGTTTCACCATTCTTCCCCTTTATGCGCATTTTCAACTACATTTCTCGGTTCATTCTCATTGTTATTTACGCTTTACTGTTTGCACTATTGTAGAACATCTTGTGAACTAGTATTTAGCACCATTAGTTCGAAATCGACCAAACATGCAGTTTGATCGTTTTTCCTCCCGATGCTTCAAATATAATAGAAAAGAAGAAATACACACAAAGGACAAAAGACTGATAAATATGTAAAGCTGTGAAGAATGGAAGTAGGCTTGAAAACATTAACTTATGAAAGAATAAGCATAAGCATGAACAAATGGATGAAAAATTTAACGAATAAGCGAAACAGCACACGAATTTGAAACAAACGCGAAAAAAGGAAGAATGCAATAATAAGCGCACAGTGGATAAATAGAAGCATACCTGAAGAAACAAACCATGGAACAAATCAGCAAAATAGAGAATACGTAAGAAAAAAGGAATGAAACACTAAAGTTAACATAAATTTGGACGAATACGTTAATGAATTAACGAATGAAAGAGTATCAGAGAAACGAATGGAAGTACACACGAAGAATAATAGAAAGAAAAAATGCAAAAGCGTGTGAGATAACCACCACATGGAAGAAGAAATACTACAAAAAATAAAAGAACTAAGGAACTAAATAACAAGCAAGAAACTGGTTAAATAGAAGTATATATTATACGAGAAACAAATGTAATTCAAGTGTTAGATGTGGAACATGCATAACAGGTATAGGAGAAAGAACAAAATAAAGAATAAATAAAGAATAGAAAATACAAAAAGGGACAAAAGAAAGAACGAGTCAAAGAATAAGGAAAAGAAAGAAGAAATTGAACAACGCATGAAAGAAGGAAATAGATGAAGAACAATAAAAGAACACATGAATGGCACCCAAATGAAAATCAAAAGTGATAGACCGAACAACTGGTAGCACACCTAGGATAACGGGCAAATAAACCTAGTATCAAACACTGTGCGAAATCATCAGGAGTTGGGGGATTTTGACCCCACCAATAATCTGTCGATTAATTTTTCCTTTCCACTAAAATCTACCCTAGGGATTAATATGATATGACAAAAAATATATATTCTTTAAACCATTTTAAACACATTAACCAGAAGAGCTGTCTGGACCAAAATTGCTTAAAGACCCTAAATAAATTCAAATTCAACATTGAAGAAATTGTTCATCATTAAGTTAATTTTGACGTATTTTTAAAGTGTTTGTATAATTCATTTCCTGAGTTCGGATTGTTTTATTGTAAACCTAGTGCTTATATTTGATGTGTACTGGCATCACTCTGTACGAGCTCTCGTTTGTATGTATGTATACATACAGATAACTTTATTTATGGCCTTTAGGGATCTCAGACCGAGGGCTTACTTGTATATATATATATATATATATATATATATAGATATAGATATATATATAGATAGATATATCGATTTTGCAACTTAGTGTCAAAAACTTAAGACATGAAACACAGATGAAAAAGTGAATGAGAAAGCGACGGAACGAACCAATAATATATAAAAGAATGTACGAATGAAGGAGTAATCCAAAGGACAAACGAATGACGACTAACACTTGACACAAAACTTGCAGTCCCTATTTTACCTACAGTTTCTAATTTCGACTTTTGAGAAAACTGATTTTTCTGAAACCAAGAAGAGAAAAACGTGTTCAGAAACTCGAACGACTGATTTCATTGGTTGATTTTGAAAATGAAAAGTGAGTTACGGAAGTAAAAAATCGATATTTAATTTCCTTATTTACTTTTTTAGTATGTGTTCGGTTTCGCCAAATACAAGGATTTGATAATACTGACTTAATTAAGCTATTCCATTTGGGAGCATGTCAAAGCCAATATCTTGTAAGCAAAGCTACATCAAAACACAGCCAAGATGTATTCTGTATAGGCTATGTAAAGTGACTAATTGTATGGACATATTTGAAGTATTCATCTTTGAAGGATTCGTCTCTCTAATTGTCTTACTTCTGTCACTGCCTGTTAATGATCCATCCTTTAAAATACTTTCTCCCATATTGTCTCGAAATCTTACAATTGTTTAATTCTCTTAGCAGGAATATGACTACTTTGAAGACACTTTGTTCTGCAGAAAAATACAACACGCAGACCTGATTGGCACATTTATTATAAGCTATAAATCGCTTCACAGATTAAATTTTTGGGTTGTAAATAAAATTGTAATACTATTTTCATTACCTTCACCCCAATCTCATTTTTTGTGTTTGCACTTAAATAAGATGATCAGTTACTGTATATGACTGCTGTAGAAACCTACCAATATACTTCAGGTGACCATACGCCGAATTTTATATTGGTGTACCGGTGTCCCGAAAGAAAAGCCCCGAATTCCATCAAAGACGGCTATACGGGATGTCCGGTGAGGAAGTGCAAATATTTTGGGACGTGATAAGGGATGTCATTCTAAGTAAAAATGTATACGTGAACATATGGCCTATTCGCCCTGGTTTTGCAGATAGGGGGTACGCAAATCATAACCCATTCAAAAGGGGATGAAGTAAGCTTTCTGAAGGTGTACAGATTATTGCAAGTAAAACCAAAGGACGGAAGTAACAGAGGGAAAAATAAAAATTTCCTTCGAAAATTCCCTTTTTTGAATAATTATCGCCTGTTATGGGATGGAAACACTGTCAGTAGGGTAACCAACTCAACAGAGTGGATACCACACTCTATGCCGAGAATGGTGGTAAAGACTCACGTTGTTGGCATGTACAGAAGTGAAGAAAAATGTCATAATGTAACTCTACTGTAACTGCAAGAATAATTGTGCTCTACTGTGCAGGAATAATGTAACTCTGCTGTAATTGTAAGAATAATTAGTGTACAAGAACAGTGTTATGCACATATCATTACAGATACATACGAACATAAAAAAAACAGAAAAGAATAGAAATTAATCGTCCTGACAGGGTTTCCACCCCATAACAGGCGATAATTGTCAAAAAAGGGAATTTTCGAGGGAAATTTTTATTTTTTCTCTCTGTTACTTGCTTCCTTTGATCTTACTTGCAATAATTTGTGCACCGTCGGAAAGCTTACTTCATTCCCTTTCCAATGGGTTATGATTTGCGTCTTTACACCACCTACAGGGTGTGCTATACACACTTAACCGGAACGCACCAGGTTTCATGGACAGAAAAGGTACCCCCACCCTATCTCGGAAACCAAAGGCCATATGTTCACATATACTTTTTTGCTTCGAATGACATCCCCTATCACCTCCCAAAATATTTGCACTTCCTCACCGGATACCCTGTATAGTTCAATTTGATTGGGAAATTTGAAGTAAATTTCACATGGCTTTATTTTCAGTGATCAAGCGCCTATTAATTTCTTATTTGTAAGTTGGCACTATTTTTATTTTCGAAATCGAGGTAGTTTTCAATAAAACTCAGCTTTTAAGCTAGTGCTAAATGACTTGAATAAATCTTTGTCTTGGGTTAACTCTGAAATCATCCACAAGTGAGAGGGATGGGTCCATTAGGTCGTGATAAGACCATTCCGCCAGAAAATATGGTCATCGTAAATATACTGGTATCAAAATTAATACACAAAACTTAGCATACGCTATACTTGCTTTAAATGAAGATCGATTTGGAAATAAGAGAGAATTTCAGATTGATTTAAATGAACTATGAGTGCGGACATTTGTAGTGGTAGACGCTATTTTTAAAATAAAGGGAGGGGAACTGAGACGAATATGGAATAGACTCCAAAAATAACAACCGCAATATTGCGTGCGTGAGAAAGGCTTATTCTCATTAAACTACTGCATTCATGATTTTTCTACATTTGTTTGGTTTGCCCATAAATCTGATGTCTTAAAAAAACACAAGAAGGAGAGGTTAAGCCACACCCTTTAACAAAAACAGAACCCTGAATGAGAAGAGCCGAGAGGAGAGTGAGGCATTCATTTGGCGAATTTGGCGAAATAACATAAAGGGTGCATGTATGTTGGTTTATGTTTTCGTAAGAAAAAGAAAGAGAGAGAAAGCGAATAATGGCGAACGGCAAGGGCAGAGGTCACGTCAAGTGATTTATTGGGATGTAATTGCCTTGGAAAGTTTAGTGAGTGTGTGGTGTGCTTGCTGGCTTTAGTTGGCTGAGAGTGGCCTGGAAACACGTTTTAACTTCTGGGCGTGGTTCCTTATTCTTCATACTATTCTGTCGTCACACAGTTGGTGTTGGATTAGAGCGTGTGGGGAGGAAATGACTGACTAATTACGTAAAATGATTGTTCCTTTCGTTGAAGTACAATGTATGGGACCAAAATCTCACCCAGCTTTGTCCAGTGTCAAGGTATCATGTTACATGTCTTTAAAATAAGCAAGTATTGTAAATATGAATACACTAGTATGATAAAAGTGATAACAAATTGTAATTAAGGTGACTGTAAAGCAACTATTTCTAACATAGATGGCAGTACTGACTTCGTATGTCTCTTTTGTATCTTTATCATTGCATGAAATTGTAATGCGATTCCTACAAATTTAAACCTATTGTGGATAGTTTTCAGGATTAACAAACACTTCAAATCAATTAGTCCTATTTTTTTTTTATTGTTGAAATTGTTTGATTGTTGTTGTGAATATCCAAAACTACAGAAATAAAACACTTTCAACAATGAACGAAAAAGAAAATCTGCACTGACTGAACTTTTGAAATTACGAACTTTCTTCTTTGAAAATTTGAACTCTTCCGGACTGAATTTGTACACTCAAAGAATAATATGGTTGGGACCAAAGAATAATAATAAATTGGTACAGCAATACTATGGGTTGCAAATACAAGTCTCGCTAATCGTGTATTGCCATTATGATAATACGCATGGTTAGATGTGTTGTCATAATTACAATA
>JAGDQP010038537.1:0-18127 GCA_022664845.1 Lepisma saccharinum
TACATAGGTGGACTATTTTGATTAATCAGATACGTTGTTGAACATACCAATGCTGTCGTAGCTTTAGTACAGATGCATAAACCTATTGCCATTGCACAACTCTGGTAATGCCCACTTGTTCATCTACAAAATGATTAATATTCGTAATTTACCTTGGAACTTTTAATTACCCCAATTCAAAAGTAACATTCTCAACCGAGAGATGTTCATGCAGTGTAAACTCTACTAAACCGCATTTCCTATATGCCGGCTATGATTTTCCCTGTTTGCACTGTACAGAGATCCAATTCTTACACCTAAACCTGCAGTGAAAAGTACAATACCAATACTCAAGCTTGCTATTCATACCTTGTAACGTATATGACCCATCTACAATGATCCTTCACCATCTTGGACACATGTAACCAGCACGTCGAATATAGCCATATTCCGTTAAGGAGGGTTTATTTTTTATTTCTATATACATTCTCGCTTGACATATTAAACTTGCTTCGTAAACACAAAAAGATATAACCATAGGCTTATTCGTTTCCCTTGTGTCAGTTTCCTATAGCCGACTTGTGAGGTTTTAGCAGGGGTTGCTAGCTGACAGTACTCTTAAGAACGTTTATTCTTAGTTATTCAAATATCCATGCTTTCAGTGTTGCGGTCGGTTAATCAACAAGAAAGATACATCCATTGTCTTTCATGCACATTTTAATATCTGGTGAACTGCTTGTGACGTTTAGCTACGTAGGTTGGACACCGCGCAGTATGATCGAACACGTTTCTCTTATTGTTTCTCTACAAATGTGCTTTACTATTCCCTATAGGCTGGTAAGAAATAAAATTACACTCCATTCTACAGTCATCCCCTTTAACAAGGATTTTATTTTCCGGTAGTGTAAATGACAAATTACGTTATGAGCATTGTCCTATATTCTGATGACTGTGATCGCCTTTTCTATAAATTTGACATTAGTTATCTACCCTCTTAACCATTGCTATAGCATTCTCCCAGCATAATAGCGTATTCACGGATTTTCAGCATTGCCCGCCAGAGGGTGGTACAACCATTAAAAATTTTATTAATACAGCGATATAATATTTTATATTATTACAAATACTATTTTATATTGGTCAACTGCTATTCACAATTCCGGGAATTGTAACAATTTATCTAAAGTCCCATAACCCGTCAGGTACTGTTTAACTAATTATTATTTAATATTTGTAGCGTGGTCAGCGTTTAACTACGATTAACAATCCTATGAGTACACCAGCCAATTCCGTACGACCACTCACGTTGGTACTTGTTGCCGTTTAGTATGCTATTCTTATAGAGCTAATAATATTCAACACGTTTATTCTATTAAAAGTATTATCCCTCTGCGTAAACTATACTGCTTGTAAAACGCCCAGTCTACCTTTAGCAAAGCTGATAAATGGTCTGCACCTACCTAACAGACAAACACTGTTCATGTTCCTAGTTGCAATGGTAGTTACCTTCCAATATTGCAATCCCATCATCAAAAAGATTCCCGGTTCAATGCATGCACAAAAATGTTCAACAACGCATGGCAACATGCCCACGGCGACTGGGAAGCATCTCGCACATATACACGATCTCGTTGCTTGCTTCACTGAAATGCCATGAACAAGCTAACATCCTCCAGCCAGAACGAACCAACGCGGAAATTGACGATCTTGACCGAAATTAATATACAATATATCACTCTCACAAATATTATCCCTCCTCTTAACATGTCCGTTCAACAATATATATTTATTTTCTTCCTTTTCGGGTAACATTCCTCTTATTCACGCTTCATTACCCGCTCTGGCATAGCCCTTGTCACTGGACAGACTGTTACGACCCTTCATTCTTCAACCTCAAAGTATCCGGCACATCTCCCATTCTTTAACTTTTCGTTTCAATGAAAAACTGTCAACTTTAGTCTTGTAGTCTTCTTGGAAAATGAGAAACGACTGTGCTTCCCCGACTACATAACACACTCCTTCCGCAAAACCACCCATCAAAGTATTATCAAGAAGGGCTGTCTGCCGATCATGGTCTTTTACAAAGTATGCCCCAAGATCATTAATCTCCCCATTGTGTAGAATAGTCTTAAATGACAGGTGAACATCGTAGTTTTACAAACAATAGGTTCGCTATTTCAAAAGACACACAATGAATAGACACCGTTAAACCAGTAGAAAAAAATGGGGAAACTCCTTTGTTCAAAATAACATAGGAAAGTCTCGTATGTCCTAGTATATCATCACCCACCATTGTAGCGGCACCGCTTTGTTCATGTCAAACTGACAGCATCTGTCAAAAGTGACGATATAACCCGGTTAAAACATCACGCAAGACCATTTATCATTTCCCAGTGAATAGATTTCAATTCAACCTCACAATCAACCAAAGATCAAAGGAAACGCCGGCGTGTCCTTTATGTACAGTATTCTACTGTGGAGCATAAAACAAATTTCCGGAAAAGCGATATAAAAGAAAAAAAGAATGAAGAAAGAAAATAAAATTACAAGAAATACAGCTCATTAGCACACAACATAAATCATCTTCGCTTAAAGATATCAAAAAGGTCGAACGAAAAAACTAACAAAAAGAAGTCGGGAACAAAAAATAATCCCTCCATAGAAATACACATTCAGGGTGACAAAGCGCTCTTGAAAAGCTGGATCCTTTTGTGTTACCTTCGTGCATATACCTCGCCGCTGCTGGCATCTCCCCCTCCTTTTCCTTTGAACTTACTCCTCTGCTTTCACTCAATGATTTGTTATTTCCATTTCTCGTTTTAAAGTTATGTCGTCAGAGTTTCCCGCTCTCTCTCTCTCCACAAAATAAAGAAATATTGAACAAGATTTTTAAGAAAGGAACTTTCGCGGTCAAGAAGCAACAAACTTCTGTTGACTTTTTTTCTCTTTCATACACAAAATATAAAAATAGTTAGAACGGAATTTTTTTTAAAAGAAATAAACCTTCTCTCTGAAGAACGGCAAGTTCCGTCTAAATTCACCATATTAAAACAACGGTATCATTGCGTGATCATCATTAACTAAAGTGTACAGAAAAAATTAAAATGAATGTCTACTAAAAAGGGGGGAGTTAGTTATTTAAATAAAATACATATCAAAAGAATAATTAAACATCATAAATATGTATATTATAATGCCCTTTCAATAGGAATTGCAAATCAAAAGGTATCTACATAACATATATACAATTAAAATATCTTCTCATTGGGTGCATATTCGACAAAATATCCAGGGGAAACCAGACCATAGATTCAAATAAATGCCGAGCAATCACAACAGATAACACATTCGATCATTCAAATAGCATAAACAAACCTAAAATTGAAATGACAATAACAGTAAATACCATGTACATTATAAGGAATACATAATGTTAATTAATGAACATTTATACATAGAACTCTAACAAATTAACAGAAGCTATAAAAATTAAGTTATTCAACAGGTAACAGTGTTCAATGCTCATACTTGCATAAATAATAACATTTTTCCAGTCAATACAGTTTTCCCCTAGTTTGTTTGACAATGCAGTGTTGCGTACGTGTACGTATAGCGGTTTTATTACTAAATTTATTACATTAAAAATAGTAATTAATTCATAATGTAGGTTAGTAAATAAAATAAAGCAAGCACCTACTGATATTAAAAGTACTTTCGTTTCTTGCTCCGAAGGAAATAATTTCGTACGTCCTTCGACAGGCGCGACATTTGTTGATAAATGTGAGAAGATATCTTAACTTCCGTTATTATATCCATACGTCGATTAGTACTGTAAACATAGAAAAATGGCAAAACACATTGATTCCCCCATATTAAGAATTACAGGACGCACAACTGTAATTCAACTGTATTCAACCAAGTTTGTAGAAGCATTTATGGCATTATATACACAACTGTAATAAATTAGTATGATTCCAAAAATACATTTGGTTGGAATGATGCGTGCTGTCCGCCAGAACTTTTTGAACGAATGTGAAACCCAAATTGGTGAGTGTGTATTTAGGTTTTCACGATTTACTCTATTTAACGTAAAATATCTAATGCTTTTGTAAAGTTGGAGAGGTGGCGTCTCCCAATCGGGGTTCTGGCGGAATTACTAGCTGCAACATTCCTTCACATATAAAACGCAATGCATCCCTGTGTGTTGCGTTTAAAACAAACTGATGTGTAATGCTAAAGTGGCTTTATATTTCGTGTGTACTATGTACAAAGGCCCAAATGACCTTTCAACGTTTTTGAATTACCGAGAAAGAAATTCAAATAACAATGGTGCGTTGTGTGTTATAAACTGTGTACAAGGGTACATTTATATTTTGCATTTATCTTGCGAAGCTTGAAATATCACGCTAGCATTAATACCACAGAAAAAAAAGAGCTTCCTTGGATAAACTTTACTTTATGGCCTGCATCTTCCGCTAGGTATTGAAGAATATGTACGCTTTACATCACTTATTACTTTACCTCTAATTGTCGCAGACATTTTTATAAATACCTAGTGACAACCAGCAATCCATAAAGTATTACGAAAAGCTATGTCATTATTTCGTTAAATACGCACTTGAGTTAATCAACACCCAATAAACATGGAAGCATGCGGATGAATACTTATGGCGACATTCCGTGTCAGGGTTCGATTTGCTATAAATTACGAAGGGGTGAACCTAAAGCTAGTGGTTGCTGGTATGTTTCAAAATATTAACTGAATGGGTAGAAATACAAAGATTTTATCCCTGGTTGGGATGATATTCGGAATCAACAACCGGTGATAAAATACTCACGCACCCGGGAAGATCCCCGACATCCCTTCGGCAAATCGAACACTGCTTTGTTATGAATAAACGTCCAGAAAAAAACACTGACAGTATCTCGAGAGAGCGGAGGGGGTTAGTTAAAGTCAGGTTAGATATGTTTCTGTAGACTTGATGCACATGGCGTTTAAAAGACACAATGCGCAAGATGCTAAATAGTCAATATTTTTTTCTCTCTGCCTTTCAATTTTGTATCACCCTTCTATGACTCGAAACATTGTGTTTAGATGTGACAAAGATATGGGGATCCCCATATCGGGAAGGGCGTAAGGCATAGTGCTGTTACAGCCCATACAATTTATTTTATCTTATCGAAACATTGTATACTTACTGTATTCTACATTGTGCTATTGTTTGTCCTAATCTTCAAATACGCTGTATAGTAAAATAGTCAAGAGTTTGCGGGATGTAGATAACTTCATTCTAACTTTTCGTTTTCTATACAATTATATATCAGGCGCTTAGAGACTTGAGGAAGTATACGAGGGTGAACAACCTGAGTATTTCCTTCAAACTCACTTTAAGATAATAATGCAAAAATCTGCAATGCAATGATGTAAATGCTATAATGAAGGTTCTTAGTTATTGCCAGGTGAACGTGAAGTGATAATAGAATAGATAGGCTACAGTGAATTATAGAAACATGGAATTTGTCAGATCCCCCCAATGGTGATGTAACCCCCGAAATGTCAAGTACACGGCGTTAACTTAATTTTTACTGGAAGTGTGTGGCATAATATAGATTAAAACTCTCTATAAAATATGGAACAATTAAACTTGCTTCTCTCCAATTTTTGCTTTACTTCCCCGAACCAAAAATTACTGACTGAATCCCTGGATAGAAATGTTTCATAACTTCTGATTTAGAGGTGTGAAATCTATAAGCTGCACTAAAATTAAATCGGATTTAATTTAGTACGGTGAAATGCAAATGTTATAAAAAACTAGTTGGATTTATTTCACAATTTCGCCGCTAGACAAAGTACTGTTCAATATTTACTATGTTAAATGTAGTTCAGATGGTTACATTTTTATCTAGGGTTATTTTGGTGAAATAGGCGGTAACATACCTTCTGCCTCGCTCGGTCTTCTGGGTAAATTAAATGGCCGAATTTCCGGAAAGGCACCTTCAATGGTACCTTCATGAAAGGTGATATAAAAGGACCTTTGCGACCCTTCCTTTAGGTTTTGAACGACCTTCAATATGGCGGCGACGAAGGAAAAGGTGCTTTTGAAGGAAAAGGTAGTGATTCCGAACGATCTCTCTGTGTCTATGCATGAATATCATAATCATGAATCATTAGAGAGACATTCTCCTGTCTAATATCATTTTTAAGGAGATGTAAGAGCAGTGAAAGTCCCTTAGAGACGTGCACTGAGTATACATAATGGCCGCTCGCATTGCCCCTAGCATTGGATGGATGCAAATAGATTGTGAAATTGGTAGTACTCCTAGGGATTCACATCAATAAAATCGATACAACTAATGTATAACATAGGTACGAAGGTAACCTCAGCGTAATTGAATCAGATGGAAAGCAGTGGGAAATTTCTGTAAGGGAACCTCTGCGGAACTAGGGCCCAATAGAAATAGAAAATGCTAAAATATAAAATGCATACCTAGGGAAACCCCCATTTTTTATTTTAGCTCCCACTGTATTATTTTCCAGTGCCTATCACTATTCATAACACGAAGTGACGCCAATCGTATTCCTCCGCATGCCACAACGTTTGTATCATGATTACGTCAGCCAGCTATTGTGCCATTTCTACGCTCCATACCACTCATTCCCTAGCAAATAATTATCACATACACTTCTATAAACACCAAACGTCAGCCAGCAACCGAGAAGTTGCTACGAAAAGTCATTTGTCATTTCTATTTCGTTAAATACGCACTCGAGTAGATGAACAGATACAAACATGACGGAACGCAAATGAATACTAATGGTGTCACTTTCCGTTAGAAATCACTCTTAGTTTAATACAAAATCACGGACACAATGTCGTGCAAGCACCATGGAGCTAAGACGGGTTAATTAAAGTCAGTTTTTTTTTACTATATGCGATGCATATGACGAGGAAAGCTCACTCCATGTGCTCGAACCAACGCGTAAGCAGTCAATTCCACGTAATTTCACCTTTTTCAGTCTCATACCAAACTTTCATGACTAAAACTTGTTTTTATTTCCGATTTCGCACTTCGGTACACGTTGTAAACATTATACTTGCCCTTTAAATTTTAGTTTTGTGGCTGACCTCAACTAGACTTTAACCTACATTGCGTATTAAAACAAGGATTCTGCCACACCTCTCAATGGGAGGTGTCAAATCTACAAATCGTCGAGCGCACATCTTAACTTCAAAATTTTTACCGTTAAAAATCAAAAGAAACCATGCAAACTACTTCTCAAACTGAAAATCCGTACACAATTCCAGTATTTACCTTAATTTAGTTTCAACCAAGTTTGTAGAAGCATTTATGGCATTATATACAATTGTACGTTATTATTACTACTTCTTAATAAAATTTCTAGTTACTCACCTTGAAAATAACGTATTTTCCTGTATTTGTAAGTGCTCGCTCCATTCGGTACGTTACATAATTAAAATCCTTATATTGCTCTAGCCAAAGTATCCAGTCCTCTTTGTTGTATATTTGCAATTGTATAGCTTTCTTGTTTTCCGCCGTATATATAAATTTAAAGCGTTGTGGAATTTTCTCCATCGTGTCGTTGCCTATCTAATTTTACCCCATACAGTTACTTATTTCCTCATTCACAACTAAATCTTATATGAAACTTGCTGTGAGCAGGAAGCTCTGATAGTCTTTCTCTACCCGATGGCGAAGAAGCTGGAACCGGAACGTGGAACATTGATGAACGACTCTCAACAGCCACAGCAAAACAGTGGCATGACGCAAAATATTTCAGGCAATGAAGATACGCTATTCGATTGCGTTGTGTTATTCTGGGCGTAAAATCTAATCATGCTTCCGGGATTGAAAATTTCACTGTTTGATTAGGCATATCCCATTTCTTATTTCACTTTAGTTTGGAACCTTTATTTCGAAAAGTCCCGAAAACCCTCTACACCATGTTAATTTTGACCACCAATTTGGTCTTCTAACTACCAAACGGTACGAGCTATTGAAAAATGTTTCCTTTAAAAGTTGTTCAAAATTTAGCGATTGTTTCAATGGGAGCAAAATCAATCCCTGTTGCCATTTAATATTTTAAAGTTGCCCCCCAGTAGAGGTATTCCCGAGACGTCTCTGTTTTCAGAAGCATCACCACATGATTCAGCACATGCACTTTGGTATTAACATTTTTTGTTGCAAAGATTTCTGTGCATTAGTAGCTGAGTTATATACCTGTTACGGATTTCCAGAACCACCCGGTTTTATATATTTTAAAATACATTTTTTTTTAAATATATATGAACTTCTTTCTCCTAAAATAAATGCCTGCAATGATGTTACGTTTGACTGGTTGCAGAATAGTTTAGGATTTGGGTGTGAAAACATCAGCTTATAGGGTAAGAAAAAGTTTACGAACACCAAAATAACTAAAAAAAAAAAAAAATTAAAAAACTTTTAAGAACGTGCTTTTCTAGAAAATAAAATAATTCGTACCAAAAAGTAAAAAATAATTTTGTTTTCAAGAAAATTACTAAAAAATTAGTGCATGACTAAAAAGAAAATCATGAGGCGTGCTCTCATTTACAGTTACTTTATTAATTCTTAAATTGGCGCACCTCATGCTTTTCCTTTTAGTCATCCATAAATTGAATTTTTTTAAAATTAATTTTGTTGAAAACAAAATTATTTTTTACTTTCTCGTATGAATTATTTTATTTTGTCTTTTTAAGAAAAGCAGGTTCTTTAAAGTTTTTTCTTGTTATCACTGCGTGGACCGTTTTTATTTGTCTTAATTTTTGCAAAGCGAAGTAAATAGTATTAACATCTTGTACTATTTGACACCTAGTCCGGTACATGTTCTCAAGAAATAAAAAGCGAATCGTACAATTATAACAAGCGTAAAACTTAGAACCTTAAATTTGTTCCATATTGGAATAGACGAAGTGGACAATATAGGTTAAATGTATTCTTTTGCGTTTATCTTTCGACACATGACGATAATTCCAGTATCGTTACGTAGAGCTTGATAGTATTATTCAAGGATTAAAAAAATATCCATTTATATATAAAAAAATCGAGAGTGTCAAAGATGGACGACTTAATAACTGCTAGACAACGCTGATTGACCTATAACGTCATACTGTTTTATCAACACACTCAAAAATCATTAACACAATTTCAAACAAAAGTACTAGTTAAGACTTGCCTATGAAGAAAACAAATAACAAACCAACAAATGATGTTCAAGATCTAACACCATAGAGTTTACATTCCTAACACTTTGTAATTCAGTTTTTGGAGTTCAAACTTTCTTGAAGTAAACAGATTATATTTATTTTTTAATCCGGGTACATTAAAATATTCTAACATTAGCTAAAATGATAGTTTTAACGGCCATGCGCCTGAAAAGATGGTTGGATAAAGTGACAGTCGAGAAACTTAAATTACTTCGAAGATATCTCATGTAAGTCGAAACAATGTCATTGAACACACAACATTTAAACATTCTATTTAAGATATGCAAATTTGAGCTACACGATGCTTTGTCCTTATGTATAATATGCATGGATATTACGTCACCATGGAACCAGAAGTTACTATCATAAGTAGGATGTTGGCACTTGGCTTACTTTTTTCAATAATCAGGATTTAATCAAGTTCATAAAAGGCTACGAGCCATTTTATAAAACCCTGAAGGCCGTACTCGAGCTAACCTACATAACATGTTATAGGAGACCATACCCTATACTCGGGAGTCTATTTTCCAGCAGCCGTGTCTCATTTGTCGCGGTTATATTTCATAAAAGGTTACGAACCATTTTCCCAACCCCTATTTAACATAGCAGAGAGTTCGTGAAAGGCTACGGCACCTTTCTCAGCCCCTATTTAACATAGCATCGATTCCCTAACCCACATAATAGACCCCACATAGTACACCAGTCCTACAAAGCCCTATTTAAACTAGCAGAGATTACATGTCCTCTAGGCTATCTACCCTAGCCCACATAATAGACCACACAGTGCACGATAGGATACGAAGCTCTTTTTCAGCCACCCTAGCAAAGATTACAACAGTTTCTATACCACACAGTACACCAGTGCACGATAGTAGTGATTCTAGCTCCTATTTAACATAGTAGAGATTACACACGAATATATGCTAGTACACCAGTGCACGAAAGGCTACGAAGCCCTTTTTGCAACCCTTATTAAACATAGCAGAGATTACATACGAATATATGCTATTTAACCTAGCACAGCACCAATTACAACCATTGCTATACTTAACCCACATAATAGACCACACAGTACACCAGTGCAGGAAAGGGTACGAAGCTCTTTTTGCAATCCCCTCAAAAACACACTACTTAACATAGCACAAATTGCAGAGGCTACGGCCCATCCCATATTTAATATAGCAGAAATTTAATAAAAGGCTACGAAGCCTTATTTATCTAGTGCACAATAGCAAAGGCTATAAAGCTCTGTTTCAAGCACTACAGAGGCTTAGTTTCCAACACAGGATATAGCAGCGGAATAACATGGAATAGAAGACTACACATCACCCTATAGCAGCGATTACATGTCCTCTAGGCTAGCTGCGAGGACTTCTGAAGTCAGTTTCTATACCCCACAGCCAATGGTCAATAGTAGGCGGTAACTAATCCGATATGAGTCTGTTGGCCACCCATCCTAATGGCCACTAGCAGGTGAAAACTACTTAATATGAGTCTTTTGATACTACCTGGGCCTAAGTCAAAGGTCAAATATTTAACCATGTATAGCTCGTAACGACGAAACATATTGAAATCCTGTTTTCACATTTGGTATGACGGCATCGAATAGAATATGCGATAAAATTGGTGTTCTCGAGGTTAAAGGTGAAATATTTTACAGTGTATATCTCGTAAACGGCGAAACATATTGAGATTCTGTTTTCACATTTGGTATGATGGCATCGAATAGGATATGCTAACCTCGAAGTCAAAGGTCAAATATTTAACCGTGTATAGATCGTAAACGGCGAGACATATTGAGATTCTGTTTTCACAGTGCTATGTATTTTGGTGTGCTAATGTCAAATCTAGTCAGTTTTGCTAACTTCGCCCGCTGTGGTCGTAGAATTATGGAACTTATAAATGCGTTTTATTTTAGTCACGGGAATATTTAATATGAAAGCTGTATGTTTCTAGCTGTTGCTGTTCACGAGATATGGTGGTTCGAATTTTTCGAATTTTGCTCTTTTATCGCCAGAACTATAAAAACCTCATATTATGTTATTTTTTCACGGTAATACCGAATCTGGAAACATCTTCTTTCTACATATTATTGCTTCCAAGATATGGCGGTTCGAACTGTGTCGAATTTTTACATTTTAGACGCAGAATTGAGAAACTCGCAGATTATATGTTATTTGGGTCGGTGATGCAGAATGTGAAATTTGCTTCTCTCTAGCACCTACCCTTTCCAAGATATAGTAGTTCGAATTTTGATGAATTTTGGCATTTTAGCCGCAGAGATGAGAAACTCGCACATTATATGTTATTTGAGTCGGTAATGCCGAATAGAACATTTGCTTCTTTCTACCTATTGTAACTTCCAAAATATGGCTTTTTGAATTTTCGATTTTTAGACTCAGAATTGAGAAACTCGCAGATTATATGTTATTCGTATTGGTGACGTAGAAAGTGAAATTTGCTTCTCTCTACCTATTGTCGCTTTCAAGATATGGCGGTTTGAATTTTGTTAAATTTTGACATTTTAGACGCAGAATTGATAAACTCGCAGATTATATGTTATTTGGGTCGGTGATGTCGAATGTGAAATTTTCTTCTCTCTACCACCAACACTTTTCAAGATATGGCGGTTCAAATTTTGCTTTTTCCGACCCAGAACTATGAAACTCGTAAATTGTGTTATTCCGGATTGGTGATGCTTCCATAATATGGCAGTATTCGGGGTCGGTGATTCTTGCTTTTTCCCAACATAGCCGAGATTACACCTTCGTCTCTAGCCAAATGCACAAAACCTTGAATGCGTCTATTATTCCGTAGCTGTCACCAAACTGCAGGAAAGCAGGGTAATTGTAATAATTACTATATTTACAAGGCTTGCAGAACTCATGTAAGGAATTAAGACAAGAAATAATATTTTTCTTTCTTCTTTGACGACAAGTACACTTTCGGTATAGAATTCCATAGATCGTACAGAAAATTACAAACCAAAGTGGTGTTGGCAAAGGTATTAAACGTGAAATTCCATGTTATTTCCTTAGATTTTACTTTAATGACCAGCCCTTATGATTTAGTGGTTATGGATGTACTATATTTTTTCTTTCGACAAAATATTCGTTTTGCTGGGAGTATGCCTCAATGAGGATAAGGTCGGGCGAATATTGAATTACATTCGGAGAACATTGCTTGCCCTGATATTGCACTACCAAGACATGGCGGTTCGGTCCCAGAACTATGAAACTCGGAAATTATATGTTATTCGGGCCGGTGATGCTTCCAAGATATGGCGGTTTGATTTGAGAAACTCGCAGATTGGGTTGGTGATGTTTGCTTCACTTTTTCCCAACATAGCAGAGATTACACTATAGTCTACATTCGTCTCGCGCCAAGTGCACAAAACCTTGAATGCGTCGTAACTATTACCAGGGCTGCAGCATATAGTGATTAGCAATATTATACAACATATGGGTTTCAGCCAACAAAAACAAAATAATGTTACCTTTGGATGGCGTGTGAGATGTTTTCCAGCTGCATTTCGGTGAATAGGTAAATGAGACATAGGAAACGTGTGTGAGACGTCTTTCGACCCATGTGCTTTTTGTCATCATAGTTCCACTTTGGAGGGACGTATTTAGCAATGAAAGATACATTTTAGCATGTAATTCAATAATATTGTATCGTAGAAAAGAATCATTTGGGGAATATATAGGGTAAAAAGTGACAAATGTGAATACATCGCCTCGAAAGCAGAAAAGTGGGTGTTTGTTAATGGGGAGGGACATTGTTTATTCGGACCCTGTAGTGTTTGTACACAAATACGGGATTTATTAGAAACATATATTACATTTTAGCCCCCCCCCCCAAAGAAAAAACAAATTATCAATGCCAGAACAAAATAATGTTACCTTCGGATGGCGTGTGAGACGTTTTGAATAGATGAATAGATAGAGAAAGAAAGAGAGAGAGAGAGAGAGAGAGAGAGAAACTTCATTCGAGTTTCGAATAAAATGATTTTAGAATAGTGCAACAATGAAACTGCCTCTTGTACCCCCTTCTTCACTTGCGTGGCTCGTAGTGGGGATCGTGAACTTGTTTTCTGGAACCACAGTCCGACTTTGCATATCGTACGTTGATACCCACATTATCTTTCTCCCAGTCTGTACATACCGACAGATGAACGGATTTAGCGAAATTATAAGGTCCCTTTGTGTTAGCTACGCCACAAAGGGATCTAATACCAAAAAATGGAACCTTTTTGAATAATAATTTTAAAATTTACTCTATATATCTGAAATATTTTTCATCAAATGTTTCGTTATTTGAAAGAATATTTTTTTTAAAGTTTTTTCTTGGTGGTCATAACCCCTTTCCCCTCCGGTCAAGGTGTGAGGATACAAGTTGTGGCCCAATGGTTTTTAACAAGGTTGTGCTGGAGATAGTCTGTGCAACATTACATTCTTTTATCCAAGTATGAACTATGAAACGACTAACAGAAAGCACTATAAGAAACATGTGTACAATCTACTTGTCTGTTTCTCCGAACAACATATCTGTTAGTTGTGAACAGAGAAGATAAGTAAAAAGGCTTGTAGAAACGCGCCTTGACGTCAGGTACTTTGTGTAGTACGCGTCTCGGGGTCAATAGGACACACTGGTCAGTAGGGGTGTTCGGAAGTGCAAAGTCAATTCCAGAATTCGGAATTTTCTCGATTCCGGAATACCGGCATTCCGGAATTCTGACATTCCAATTGTCCTGAGTTTAATTGTCCTGAGTTTAGAAGTAGCAATCATGCATTAACCGCGAGCATTTGGTGACATGAAAATGCCATAATCAGACACAATCGTTCACGTTAGCTTTTCCGTGGATAGAGGTGTTAATATTACAAACATAATAATACAAAATTAATAATATAAACACAAATCTTATGTTTCATGTTTCTGTGGATAATAATAATAATAATAGCATTCTTAGTGTGTATATTAATGATTGATTGGAATCCACGAGGATTCGAGCTACGAAACAATAAAGTAGTTCTTGTCTTCGTTCCTGATAACTACGTTTTACACAGAGAGAAAAATCCTTCTTTGTGGCTAACAATAAATGTTGAAATAGAGTCTAAACGAAATTTTATTTGTTTTAAACAAAAGTTTTTTACGTGAATTTGTTTGGCACCGGGAAGACTTGAGCACGGGTCGACTAGTTAGCAGCTCGACCATAACCTACTAGGCCACAACACTTGTTAGCTAAAGTTAAGTGGAGTTCAACTCATAGGTAAACTTGTAGAACGTAAAATTTCCAACGTGTGACGTCACTCGAATCCTGCGAGATGCGCACATTGATGCACGATACCTTCAGTCACCTCTTTGTATATACATATACTTTCTGTGTAATGTCTATGTTCCGTTAAACGAACTTGTACGAACAATGCTGAACAAAATCTATATAAGATGTTGTATCTGTAAGTAGCATCACTTATTCTTGGGCTACGAACGAACAGTTACATTGGCTCTAAGGAGAGTAGGAGTAACTGCAGTAAAAGGTTTCTTGCTATTCCTTGTGTTTCCTTACTTGCTTTTTCCTTTTGCATACACTGTCCTTTACACACATTCCTCCTCCTTCAAGGAGGAGGCCGCGACACAATCTGTGGTATTTTTTTGTGCACTCGGGTTGGTCAGTCCATACTAATCAATCTTGCCTTTCAGCTAAAAATACAAAATCCTACGCCAGCCAAAGCCCCTGATAGAGAGGGATTGAACTGCTTCATTAGTGATATATCTCATATAGAATCAGGGCACATTTAGGAACATTGCAAACGACATAAATGCAAGGAAATACTATATTACTATTCTGTACGTTTATTAACAATAAACCAATATCGCATTAAAGCATTTTTTCGCATGTAACATCAATTACCAGGGTAAAAATACGCTCTAAAACTCAGAATTCACTTTATTTACTAAGATTCTTGTTTGTTCCATAAAACAAACCAAATTTGTTTCAAACTCATTCGTTTCCAGTTACTCATTTATTTTTGCCAAGCACATGAAATATTCAGAAGTAAGCAAGAACTTACTCCAGAATTAACTAATGTTTTATTCCTGTTCAGCGTTGTTAAAATTTTCAATGATAGCAATTTAATTCTTTAAACGAACTTTTGTTAAGAGAAAACAAAGTTTTATTTGGGCCTTATTCTAACAAATTTTTTGGTAACCACAAACAAACAGTTTTTTTTTATATACGGACTGTAATCTTTGCCATTTCTGAGGTGGCAAAACTGCCCGTGACTCTTCCCAGACCTTTATTTCTGATTTTGCATATCACAAAGTGCTCGCGGCATCGAGCAACACTGAAAGTAACTGGAGTCAACATGGATGATTACGAGAACTACGAAATGGCTGACATGTATCTGTGTTACGGGGAAGCTCGTGGTAATAGTGTCATGGATGTACAACAGAGAGCGCTTTCTGGACAGGCAATACCCGGACCACAGAATATTTGCTAGACTTCATTAACGTTTACGTGAGTTGGGATCATTTCATCCAACATTATTTGTTGGTGGGAGGCGCCATACACGAACGACAAGCTTTGAAGTTGAAGTCTTGGACAGAATAAAACACACGCCATCATCACGGACATATCTGATAGCTCATGACATGGGTACAACTCATGGATCTGTTTGGCGTGTGCAACGAGAGCAACAACTTCACCATACCATCTGCAGAAGGTGCAGGCACTGGGACCTAACTACGCACCTCGCCGTGCATTTGTATAATCGTTTCTTCAACAGCATGATATTGTCAACTTTTCCAACAATATAAACAGCCACATTTGGGATAAAGAGAATCAGCACGTTCAGTTCGTTGGCTCTTACCAGGAAAGATTTTCTGTAAACATCTGGGCTGCTCTCCTCCATGACCATTTACTCGCTCCATTCACCATGCCGCAAACTTTGAATGGCGCTGCGTAAGTAGTAATAGGGTCACTTGAAACCACTTTTTGGAAATTGCACGATGTTCCCATACCTGGCTGATATCAAGGAGTCGATTTTCCAGGTCTGTACGATACGCGGTGTCGCCGTTTTGGTTTACAATGTATAAAAGGCTACGAACACATTTTCTCATCCCTTATGAAAGGCTACGACCCCTTTTTTCACATCCCCTATTTATGAAAGGCTACGGCACCTTACACAGTGTCGCAGTTTTTGGCTACCTATGATAAAAGGCTACGAGCACATTTTTCACCACTATTTTGTAAAAGGCTACGGCATCTTTTTTCATCCCCTATTGAACATAGCACAGGAACATGGACGCCCTCCTACACTATGAAAGGGTACGATTACAGAGATTTCGTGAAAGTCTACGGCCACTTTTTTCACCCCCTATTTATGAAAGACTACGAAGCTCTTTTTTATTCCCTACATAGCACAATTTCGTGAAAGGATACAAAGCTTATTTTGCAACCCCTATTTAACATATCAGAGATTAGACAGGAATACAACTTCGAACCCAACCCCCTAGCACAAATTACCTAGCACTTATACCAACGCACGATAGAAGAGACTACGAAGTTTTTTTCATCCCCTACACAGCACCACAGAAGAGATGGACTACGGGCCCCTTTTCATCCCCTTTTTAACATAGCAGAAAGGCTACGACCCCTATTTAACATAGCAGAGATTACACAGGCAACGGGTTTACAAACACATTCCAACACAGCTCCTAGCATGTAATTATATACACAGCACAGAGGCCACTGTCCATCCCCTATTTATAAAAGACTACGACACCCTTTTCCAACCCCTATTTAACATAGCAGAGATTACAAGGGCTACGAACCAGTCCCAATTTTTAACATAGCAGAGATTTCATAAAATACTACGACGCCTTATTTAACATAGTAGCGATTCCAACAGAAATCTGAAGTCAGTTTCTATACCACACCCTACCACCTAGTTAAAGGTCAAATATGTTAACAATGTACATCTCGTAAACGGCTGAACATATAGAAATTGTGTTTTCACCATCATAATCTATCTAAATCCAAAGTTTGATGATGATCCGATAAAATTTTAGCAATTAGGAACCATTAGACCCCATATTTTGAAAACGGCTCAAAATATCCCAAAAATAAATCGATTCGAAAAATCGCTCCTTACAAACTCCTTGTTGTTTTTCATCATCATCTACCTAAATCCAAAGTTTGGTGATGAACCGACAAAATTTTGGCAACTAGGAACCATGAGCCCCCCATATTTTGCAAAAGACTCAAAATATCGCAAAAATAAATCAAAAAATCTCCCCTTGCACCTAAATCCAAAATTTTGATGATGATCCAACAAAATTTTGGCAATTAGGAACCATTAGGCCCCAATATGTCGGAAATGGCTCAAAATATCGCAAAAATAAATCGAAAAATCTCCCCTTAAAAACTCCTTCTCGTATAATCTATCTAAATCCAAAGTTTGGTGATGATCCGACAAAATTTAGGCAATTAGGAACCATTAGCCAAACGTCAAAGGTCAAATATTTAACCCTGTATATCTCGTAAACGGCTAGACATATTGAGATTCTGTTTTCACAATTGCTATGAGGGCGTTGAATACTACATGTGAGAAAATTGGTGACCTCGAGGTCAAAGGTCAAATCTGAAGTCAGTTTGATATCTTCACCCCCCGTGGTCTTAGACTAATGAAACTTATAATGCAATTTATTTTAGTCCAGGCAATGTCAAATATGAAAATAAATTCTCTCTACCTGTTGTCACTTCCAAGATATGCCGGCTCGAATTTTGTGAATTTTCGAATTTTAGACGCAGAATTTAGAAACTCGCAGATTATATGTTATTTGGGTTGGTAGTGCAGAATGTGAAATTTGTATTTCTCTACCTATTGTCGCTTCCAAGATAT
>JAGDQP010038538.1:422-18126 GCA_022664845.1 Lepisma saccharinum
TGTAATTGAATCTTTAAAAGGTCCGATAATTTCCGACTGTTATAATATGAACTATAGCAAGTCCTAACGACAGTCTATCACTCTACTATTCAGAGAACAAGCTACAGGATATTAAGTTAAAATGGTGCTTTTACACAGTTTTTTTTTAAGTTGGGAACAAATAACTCACATTTAGAAAAGTTTTGCCTAAACTGCTATTTTTCACAGATATTTTAAAATAGCAATTACTGCTATTGAAGCTACGAAAAGGTAGCCGTTTTAAACAGTGTGTTGGATTGATGGAACAAAAGTCTATGTGACATAATTCAGCGCGCACACCGCTCTGCGGATAAGTTTCAACTTCTTTCCCATTTTTCTCATACATGCAAAGTCTAACATAGCCGTTTGTTCGCGCATACGCTTCATATGGTGTTCTTAATAATCTAAGGCCTGAGACAAAGATGCCTAAATATCATAAATAAGATTCAAATTAAATATCTTAGAGTTTACCGGAAAACCAGGAATATGTTAGTTTATTTCGTTTAAACTTGTTCAAATTTAGTAAGAAGCTTGAATACAAATAAGAAAGTCTGTGTCATACTAACTAAGGTGTGAAGAGAAAGGTTGCGAGCATTTGGTGGTCAGAGTCGTAGTTCTCTCATGAAATACATGAGAAAATCCATATTGATTTCTCTCGCACGACCAGTTCCGGCTTTCTTGCTTTTCCTTTCCTGCCAGAAGTTTCCTTGAGTCACTACACTATAATGCAGATCTTCCAGCTGAGAAGATCAGCAATGATTTTCGACCACAATCACTGGTTTTCTAAAGTGCTTTTCTGTAATGTACATGTACGAAAGCGCCACAAATTCATTACGCCGTGCATTAACCAACAAGGAAGAGAGGAGCAAACGAAATGAAAACGATTTAGTCAACAAAGACATCAAACGAAAACAAAATATCTCACATCCAGTGACGGACTTTCTGCTCCCCACTGCAGCATTATGATTTGAAAATCTTTCTTAATTAAATGGCAGTGAACATATACTGCAGAAAATAAAGACAATAATAGTAGTCAGTGAGGTTCTGTAACAGGTTTGTAGCTTAGAATAATAATAATAAACTATTTTATTGAAGTGAGATTCAGTCAAAGGCTGTTCAACCACTTAACCCATATTAATAATTGCATATAACATAAGCACGCTGGACAAGAAATTAGGCCCCTGTACATGATCGCACCTAATAATTAATGGGTCCTCCCTTGTAGTAATGACAGAAGCAGTGCAATGTGACGTTGACTCTACAAGTCTGTGGATCTAGTTAACATAATTTGAAGCCAATATGTTTCAAGTTCTTTTCGAAATTTGGTCATATTCCTTGGATGTATGTCTCTGCTTGACCCCTTATTTCAAGTAGTCTTACACATTTTGAACTAGATTTAAATCTGAAAACATGCTGACCAGGGAAGACATAGTTTACATAAGGCCATCAAACCTATTGAGATTCCATAGAATTACGTACGCCTTCTTTCATTCGACTGGGATATGTTTGTTTCAGTTAAGGGATTTATTAAATATTAGTCCTAAGGTTTTGAAAGTGATCGCGAGAAATAACAACACATTTAACTTAAATTTAATTTTCTGAAGCGTAATAGATTCTACTGATGGATGTGATCCAATTACCATTTAATTGTACAACTTTTTCAGAGTTTATTTAAATACCTCAAAGGCAGCTAGATCAATATTTATAAAGGAGATGCCTCTTTGAAGAACTTCAAAAGTAGAAGGTAGATACAATTCTAGATCATCTGCATACACAGGTTCATAGCCAAGAGGGAAGGGGCTAGGGGGCATTCATACATAAATTTTTCCTAGTCCCCCTAAATGTTCCTAACTCCATATCAATAATTTGCATACGTGTATGAAAATTAAAGATCAAACATATACTTGGTAAAATTTTAATAATTTTCTATAGATGCTCTTAAAGTTAAGATAAAAGCAAAGATGTCCAACAAGAGATTGTAGCACTATCTCCGCATATGTCTAATGTATTTTTATCGTTGCACGAAGTTTCAATGCTGCTCCTACAAATTCAAGCCTAGAGAGTTCAAACTTTCAGGGAAGGAAGTTCATAACCAATTCAAGAGTTCTGTCCTTCACGACATTTTATTTTTTCTTGTTCATTGTTGAAATCGCTTTATTGTTTTCATGGATATCCAAACCTATAACAATGAAGCTCTTACAACAATGAACAAGAAATAAAATAAAAAAATCGTCGATAAAACTCTTGAATTGGTTATGAACTTCCTACCCTGAACCTTTGAACTCTCTAGACTTGAATTTGTAGGAGCAGCATTGAAATTTCGTGCAAGTATAAAAATACATTAGACATATACGGAGATAGTGTTGTCATGTTTTGTTCGAATTCTTTGTTTTACATTAACCTTAAATGTATATTTTTGCTACAAATGTGTATTTTTATAGACTATATCGTATTCCATTATTATTATAACTCTTATTAAACGAAAAATCAGCACTTTATACATAATTTTAGAAACACGTTTCTTTAGTAAATTTCAGAAAAATGTGACCTTGACGACCCCTTATGAAATTGCAAATTCATTTTGAAAGTTTCTTATTCGAGCAATATTACAAAATAATATTCAAACGTAAATTAACGTCTTGAGATAATAAAAGGGAATTGTAGACATATCGGGTGCGGTTCGGAAGGTCCATGCCATTTTTTATAAAATCAGAGAAGAAATTAGATATGTTTGCGTCACCTGAAGTTAGTTTCATTTAAAAGAGACTATGCTCTTCCTATATAAAAGTTACTCTCTTAAAAAACATTGAAGTATTCACTTCCATGGATTACCAGTCTACCCACACCATCAACTTAACTTGCTCAATAAAAAGCGCAGCTAATACAGCAAAAGTCACTGGGATCATTAAGTCGATTACTTCCTGAGACAAACAATTGATACTCCCACAAAAACTCGACAAACTTCCCCTAAAATTATAGGGATAGTTTAACATATAAAAGCACGAAAACACCTTAGGCACCATGGAGGTTGCTTAACTCCTTACAAAATATGCAGAAAAATTATATATATATATATATATATATATATATATATAATAATAATAATAATAATAATAATAACAACAAAATTCTACAAGACTTGCAGAAACACAGTACAGTGTAACAAAGATTCTCCACCTACATCTGTGTATTTAGTTCAATCGTGGCTAGGTGAAATAGAGAAATGGAAAAGAATTAACGACCTGAAAGGACCTGCCGCTTAGGCGAAACGCTAAAAAATGTTGATAAAAAAGATTTATAACTTGCTGTACTTATAAAAAATGACAGAAACACAATGCAACCAAATGGATTATTAAGAACATTATGGTTAAGTATATTTCCAAAAGTTTTTCGCATTATAAGAACAAGAAAATGAAATCCTCCTTTTATCATATCTTCTACAAAAAATGTTGGGTCAAAGGAAAAAATTCGCCAATAGCAAATGCATGCATTCATTCAATTCGTAAAGAAATTAAAGAACCAGGTAACAAACATATAAAAGTAAACTTGTAAGAGAGAAACGGATAAACGCCACAATGCGGACTCCAAAATATCGTACCTAGAAGAAGTTGAGCTTAAAAAAGCTTATTGGAGTCCAGGATTATTCATTAGGTGCGAAGCCATTTTAGCTACAGACGCTACACAAGTAGTTTCCACTGAACATAGTACACATTATCAGCCAAAATATAAGAATCTTTAAACACATAAGTTAAAGGAAGTGCTCATTGAATTCCAAGAATGCGGTATTCAATTTCCAAATAATAAGACTATAAGAAGTAGGTTGAGTCAAATCGCAGTCATGTTGTTTTGGCAACCGAAATCGTAGGCTAATATCGAAACTGACACTGATCTGGTTGTCTCCATTTAAAAAGAGAAATAAGCTAGATTATTTCGAACTTTAGATATCTTAAATTTCTGGAAATATTAATGCCATCTTTGTAGATCAGTTTTGAATAATAGTGTGGTAATTTTGCGTCTCATATGCTTCATCAGATCAAGCAACTAATCACTCAATTATCAGGACCGGTGTTCCTTTAGAAGATTTTGATTGGTGGCGGCTCAGTAGATGAAACAATCAGATTGGTGGTATTTCTAGCGACAGTAATGATCCCTAGGGTGGAGGAGGTAGAGGTATCGCAGCAGTAATACTCCGGCGACGTGACTTTGAGTTGAGTTGGAATGATGTTTTTTGAAGATCGGTGGTGAATTTTGGTGATGACGACATAGCAGGCGTGGCTCAGTTGAGGTAAGTTGATTTACCTTTGGTTGTAGTCCTTAAGTAGGTGAATGACTTAAAGGAGGTTATTGCTCTTATGATGTAGACCAGAGGGTATTGATCTAACCCAGTAAACATTTTGCGGTTGGAGCAACGTTGAAAGTTGGTTCTATTTTAAGCCCGTACCACCATTTTCCAGTGTTGCAGCAACGTTGACGATGTCTACCCTTTTCAACCATTTTTCAACCATTCGAATGGTTGCTGCAAAGAAACTTTCAACGATTTTGCAACTATTTTTCCACTAAAATGCAACCATTTCGGTAAACTTTTTCAACCATGTTTCAACGAATATTCAGCTAATTTCTGTCAACGTTTTTTACAATGATTCTACCTACTTCTGCAACCATTTTTCAATGATTATTCAACGAACTTTTGTAACCCTTCTTCGACAGGTATTCAACGATGGTCAGATTGCGGGTTCGAATCCTGCTGCCTGCATCATGACAGCTAACTTCTCCTTGGGAACGATACTGTTGCTAGAATTGAGTAATGCCCGGGTACTAGGCTGGAACCAGGTGGGGGTTGAGGGTTAGTATCCGTACCCAGTTCTTTGCTATCGTCATGGGATCAGGAAAATGGGTTAAGCCTATATTTTAGACACTAGCCCGACATTCAACCGCTGGGCTGGGGAAAGTACTAGAATCAATTCATATCCAACACTCTTGTCCCAAATGGTCACGTCGCTGATTTCAAACATGCAAGGGTAGCTAAGCGGGTTCGAGCCCCGTGACCAGCCATTCTGACATGTTTTCTAGTATTTTCCTCATTCCGCGAGGCAAATGCTGGGATGGTACTTTAGGTAATGCCCTGCTGATACCTTTCCCGTCCTTTGGTTTAAGGGCTTGGCTGATACCTTCCCCGTTCTTTGGTTTAAGTAAAGGACGAGGAAGGTATCAGCCAGGGCATTATTTAAAGTACCATCCCAGCATTTGCCTCGCGGAATGAGGGAAATACTAGAAAACCTGTCAGAATGGCTGGTTACGGGGCTCGAACCCGTTTATCTACCCTTGCATGTTTTAAATCAGCGACGTGACAATCTGGGACAAAAGTGTTGGATGTGAATTAATTCTAGTGCTTTCCTCAGCCCCACAATGTAAATGTCGGGATGTTGTCTAAAATATAGACTTAACCCATTTTTCCTGATCCCATGGCGATAGCAAAGAACCAGGTACGGATACTAACCCTCAATCCCACCTGGTTCCAGCCTAGTACCCGGGCATTACTAAATTCTAGCAACAGTACCGCTCCAAAGGGAAAGTTAGCTATCACGATGCAGGCATCTCGATTCGAACATGCGACCTGTTGTGTGTTGAGAAATAGAATGCTGTTAGCAGATACTAAAACAGATCTGACAACAGCATTTCATTTCGTAACACACTGTGGCTACATTGTTATACCTTGTTTCTGCCCAGGACCGCCATTTTTCATTTCACATACAAAGAAAACTGGCCCCCTTTCCGAATTCAATGGTTCTCCGTTCCGCTCCGTTATGCTACGTCCCGTTCACTTCCGTTAAGCACGCACACTTATCCGAATTAAATAAGTGTTTAAAATTTTAACCACAGATGTCACCCAAGTCTGGAAACAGCTGAAAACCTTTCGCGCGTAATGTGAGTATTGGGCAATGTGAAGTCAAGGTAGTTTGATGCGAAGTGAATAAGGCAAAAAGCAACATGGAAGAAGATAGATGTAGGCGTAGAATTCCCATACTTGTAGATATTCGACATATATTAAATAACAACAGACGAAGATTGATAGCTATTCGAAGGATGATCACAATTCTGCAGGTTATTCTGAAAGTTTTTGCATGAAAAGTGCGTCTCATGAACTATGAATCACTAAATAATGTTAAACCAGGATCTATGAATAACCACCTAAGTCGTGAGTGGGATTTTCCAAAGGGGGAAGGCAATATCAGAACATTATATATATATATGTGTGTGTGTGTTTATGTGTGTGTGTGTGTGTGTGTGTGTTTGCGTCACTGTCACAAAGATGGGATAAATTTACTAATGAATCATGAAGACGAGCGAGTTATATTCAATTATTTATTTATTACATACTACTAGAGAACGCTCATTAGACTACAGTTTACTATTTTCTTAAGACAAGGTAAAATTTATTTATGAGTGTAAAATTTTATTAAAGATCGTTTTCTGATTAGTTAGAGTTTTCTTCTTTTAGTAGCGCTATCGTTTGTAATGGCAAAGCAAGAAGTACACAGCAAGATATGACTGTGTTAGCACTTTTTGTTATTTCACGGCGACCATCACTTGTTTGTGTTAAATCAACACAACAAAATGTTATTGATTTCGGCGATTCAACACAATGGATGTGCTTTTAATGCTGATTCAACACAATATTAGTACTATCATAGTGTTGAATCACCGAAATCACACAACAAACGGTGTTAACAAAAAATAATGGTGGTCTCCTCGGGACACCGGAAGGTGTTTAATTAACACAATCAACTTTTGCAGTGTACCACATTCGCCATTTGTGGAAAGGCGGAAATTCCCAGACAGGCATAGATACTTCCGTGAAACATTTTTCCTTCCGACTTTCTAGGGGAGAACTTGCTAATAGTTTGCTGAAAGATATAAAATAATCTAACATAAAATAAAATTGAAGTCATCATAATTTTCAAATTAACTTAATGGAATCTGAACTCACAACACAGTACAAAATTGTTAACAGTAACTTCTCAGTAACGCCGGACACTAACACATCCAGTGTTTTTTAGTAATTTGGATCATTAAATGCCTGGCATGTTAGAGCTAGTTGTTCATTACAATAGAAATTAATGTAGTGCGATCAATGACTATTACATAATTTGAAGTCACTAAAAGCGAGATGGCATAACGTTATCAGACAAAGAAAACTTTCAATAATTCAGGCAAATTTAAAACGGTGAGTAATAGCACTTTTATTAAATTCTGTGTTGGATGTCGGGGATTACAGAAATAGCACATTTTAACAAACATTAATAGATAATTTATGTGTAAGAATTCCTATCGACGATAAGCTTTGCTAGGTAAAATTTATGTTCTGCATTCTCCCAGCATCACCCATTCGGCTTCAGCCAAAATTATGTAAAGACCTTTAAAAAATTCAAATTCAGATTCGCTTTGAGAGCACTTGGGAATCAGGTTTAATTTTTAAAAAAGTAATGGACAAATCACAATAAGAATGACATTTTAGAAAATGGGTTGGATAATCCTTAAGAATATCTGTCAAATTAAGTAATCCATTATTTGGAAATATTTGCTATTGATATGAAATTTAAAATCCTGGGCTATGCCGGCTTAAGTTAGTGACCTTCAAATATCTCGGCTAAAAAAAAACAGCTTCAAAATGAAATAGCTCATTTCATTAATGTTAGATGAGTCGCTTTTCAAAATATCAGTGTTTTTTTTTATTTGTTCGGTATTTTTAAAAACTAAAAATTAAAATTATTTATAAAGAATGTGTATGATACGATTGGCCTAAACGTGCTTTTTAAACTTTGTATATAAATGTGTATGTGTGTGTGTGAGAAAGCGAGAGAGAGGGAGGGAGAGAAAGAGACTTTTTTTTATTGACTTTCTAGAGGAACTGCTTCAACTTCATAAAACAGAGTACGTTCACAAGAAATAACACTTACATAATAGTACAACAATAGCATTCGTGGTTTTACTTTCGATCCTTTAACATAGGTTGTTTGGTAGGTACAAATTGCGTATTTGTGATTACATACATTGAAATAATTATGGTTGAGGAAATGTAACGGGAGAATCTCAAATAGCTTCTTATGGAATGCATGCAGTAAAAAGCACAAAAACGTACATCAAATATATGAAAATAGAATAGTATTTGGTATATAATCTGAAATCAAGGGGGGCAAGTGCCTCCCCTTGCCCCTCCCTGCCGACGCCCTTGCTCATATGTTACCCTCTCATCTATTAATATCTACATGGAATCCCATTGGGAAAATCTAACCAACAGTATTATTTTCACAGTGCGAAGTTAAAATTATTCAATGATCATGAAGATATATCACTCGAAACATGGTACAATATCGATAACATAATGTAAAATCAAATCTAAAACTATTAAAATACTTACATTTAAATACTTCGGCACAGTAATTCATTTTAAACTTGCAACACGTGATCAATTCTACATATTTGTCCCAACTCCCAAGTGAAGAAGGAATTTTGGCATGCAATATGCCGCTCTGTTTTCTTTTCAACATGGCAGCAGCGCGCAACCGAACGGAGGGTCAAGTCACCATCTGGTCCTCCGTTGCTCCGTTCACTTCAATGCTCCGTCGAAGGGGCAATTCGGAGAACCATCGACGGTGCATCCGACGGAGCAAGGGTACGGAACGGATCATAAAGTGCCAATTCGGAAAAGGGGTGGCAAAGGCCACATTTGCGGACGGCTTCTTTACTCCCCCAACTTTTCAACTTAACTTTTTTCACCGGGGACAAGATGGGGGACAAGATGGCTGGCAGGTGAAACTATTTTTGCAAAAGTATATAGCAACAGCATTCCATTTCGCAACACGCTGTGGCAACATTGTACCCACCTTGTTTCCGCCCAGGATCGTCATTTTTATTTCACCTGCAAAGGAAACTGACAAAGGCCATATCTGTGGACGGCTTATTTTATTCCCTCAACTTTTTAACCCACCTTTTTTTACCTGAGGAAGGCAATGCATCATTTGGCGAAACTTGTCGTGTTTCTAATCGCTATTCTGCTAGACGATACGATGGCAGCGAGAAGGGTGAACCATGATAAAGGTAAACATATGACTTCATTCTCGCCACGTAAACTTACATTTAATTAAAAGTTCCTACTTGATTGCAGCTACGCAACCAATAGAAAAGTAATATAACGTAGAGGAAAATACGAGATACACCTTCAACAACAAACATACTTTCTACTTGGAATGTACACTGGCCAATAGCTTTTTAAACGAGAAGCCCAATTATAATCGTGCTGATAGAGTTCTAGTAAATGGTATTAATACTATACAGGACAAAACCATATACTACTTTTGTTGTTGTTAAATTCTGCCTACTGGAAAAGTACAGTCAGATGTTGACTGTTTAGAACAATCCTACATAGAATAGATTTGTATCACTGCGTAAAATTAGTCAAGAATAATAAACTTATGTTAAAATTATTTTCCTCAATTAGGTTATAAGTTCATATATTTGCTAATACATGAACTAAAAAGGCTGAAATTTTAACTCAACTTTATTACCCTTCCCTAAAGTTTAGCTCTAAATTTCATTAACCTTACATGACACTATAAAACTGTTGTTCATCTTCTAAGGTAAACTATCTATATTGCTGACAAGGCTGTACAGTACAACTAAAAAAAGCATGAATGATCGAAACTCTGTACACTTCCAGAGCTTAAAATGTTTCAAGGTTTTGGTTTTAGTACAAACGCTTTTGGTGTATACATACCACTTATAACTGTCAACCTCTCTGATATCATGTCTACACTCAATGAACTAAGTTTACATGTCTGAACACCTTAATAGACCCAGACGCGAATAAGTTTCATAACACCTAAGTGTATCAAAATATGTAAGTAATCCAATGGCACTTCCATTGGATAAGTAACTAGGTTATCATCCTAATCGACGTTCTTGGATACTTTCTATAGGGGTTAAGGTAGGAGGATATATATTAACTCCCAAGAATTGCACAGGTTTGTAGAACATATTCATATGTAATAGTTGAATCGGTAGCTTCTGATAGAGCAGGTAGTTTGGTCTTAGATACCATTGTTTATATCAACTAAGGTTAGGATTCGAAACGAACTCATTTCAATGAAAACGATAAGATTCGGCTGTGTAATGAATAAACCTTATATAAACTAAACAACGCAATGAAATGAGGCCACGAACTCATTACCTTAACCTACGATTCCATCAAAATGAACACAACAATATTCACTATATAATATAATATGATCAATCATGCAAAATAAGAGTGGTCTTCAACTTACCAATTGCAATTTACAAAAGAATGTAGAAATAGTCTTTGAATAAGAGTATCTGAGTTTATGTTAAAGTTCAGAGCTGGCCATAGTCACTTGCGGTGTTGAATCTCGTAGGGTAGAGCTTCAGAGCCAAAGTGAAGATAACAGTTAAAGATGTAGTTTCATACGTTGGTGTTCGATTTATCTAAGTCTATAGAACGTGTAACGCTGGACTCTCATACTCGCACCTCTCACCTTCACATTCATCCACTGGTGTTAAGTTACTCTCACTTCACTCTCAGTTCTTAATGACGACCAATCACAGTTCTCCTTGGGAGGAGGTTGTTGCCGCCCATACAATTCATTTTATCTTGTCTTATCCTTGGGAGGAAAGGCTAAGCTCTTCTAAGCCAATCACACTATAACTGAACTTTACACTTGCTGTTCTGTTTTCAACTTCGTACTCCTTGATCATCGATATCCGATCCCCTGATCACGTTGTACTTTGCCTTTAATGTTACTTTGCTCTGGAAACCTAAGCGATATTTGATCTTGTAATTTCATCTATTCTTCGAATTATAAACGTTCACCTGCAATGTGACTTGAAATACAATCTTAGAGGATATAGTCTTGTAGTCTGAACTTTGTACCTATTGAAACCTAATCTTGTCTGGGCAGATGCAACTGACATTGACAGAGGTTACAATATTATTTAGAACCAAATTTGATTAATGTTCGTTGAAGTAACACTCATACTTATAAAACACAGGAATAATATATTATTACCTAATTTTTTGGTTCGTGCCTCGGATCGTATACCTAAACATTTTATTATACATTTATTTGCAACATGACTGTACTGGGCTTTATTTCAGTTACGTTTAACCAAACAGTCGTTCATATTGAAAACCCTAAAGAGCTAGGTTGCAGCTTCTTCCTGAAGAAGACGGTTGGAAGTTCTACAAAAACATGATAATATGGCATGTTTCATGTACCAAATAAACTAAGTTATTGAAGATAACTTTTACTGACCTGATTGATCTGCTGTGAATTTTTTTTATTCAACTGTCACAAGGTTCAGGTCCAAGTGGTTTCGTAGACATTGACTTTCTTTTAATTTGTGTCCCTGGACCTTATTATATGGAACCTGCCGTAATACCACGGAATGTCTGCACCCACGTTCTAGAAGTATCACCATGAACACGTAGCCCTTCCGCTAATATCACGCGATACCATATATCGTAAAGAGAAAGTAGCTAAGGAGAGGATGTTTAGGGTGTTGCGTAACGATTGCGACTGATTTCTTGACCACAAACTCTTCCTACGGGAGTCTATTTGTGTGCCTGTTTGATCTTATCTTGCCTGTTTGTTGATGCTGCTTCCCTCTGACTGTCCCCACTCATCCTTCTTATATTGCGTAAAACAGAAATTTCCATGTTTAATCATAACCACATTTAGGTCAAGCTTTCTTGACAGCTAACCTTTTGTTATACTTTCGAATTTGTTTTTGCTAAGCAGGTAATCAACAAATATTTCTTTCAACAGGCATTACACAACCTTTCTTATAATTTAATGTTACTCAAACGAGGAGTCTCGCTCCAATAGTGGGTCTAAACATAAGGTTAAGCAAAATATAGAATGTTGTTGGGTACGCAAAATCTAGGATCCAATTTCGCCACAAATCCTCTCCACTTCCGTTTTTCGGCTAAATTTGTGAGAACAATAAAGCGGATTTTGCTATACGGTATTCACAGTTACACTCGATAATGTGTGTTTTCCTAATGGAATTAAATTAAATATTAATAGTACGTGAAAAGTGAGGGGAATATTTATAGTCATCCTCATGCCGAAGTTGTTGCTGCAACTAAAGCTAAATGCTTTCATATTCATAAATCTTGAATACTTACATCCAGTATTTTCTTTCACAATCACATTCTATAAATTGAAATTTCATAATAACAGATAAAGTTAAGAAGAAAATTGCAATTTGATCCATTATTTAGCAGGTGCGTAAATATGAAACCGTTATTTATGTACAGAAAGAGACAAAGATTGGATGACAATGCTAAGGACTATTTTATTCGAAGTATTGGCCATCGCTAGCGATACATTTCTGCCATCGTTCCGACAATGTGTGGATGCCAGACCAAAACAACTATGTCTCTTGTGCTGCAAACCAGTCATCAAGCCATTTTCGTACATTTTCGAAAGATGTGAAGCGCTGGTCAGCAAGTGCGTGTCCCATGGATGCAAATAAGTGAAAATCGGAAGGCGCCAAGTCTGGTTGAGTAAGCCGCATGCGGAAGGATTTCCCAGCCAAACGTCGCAATCGTTTCCTTGACCGGTTTTGCTGTGTGGGAGGGCGCATTATCGTGAAGCACAATCACTTTATGTTGTCTTTGGTCATATTCTGGTCGTTTTTCACGCAAAGCTTGATGCAAATCGATCATTTGTTCTCGGTAACGTTGGGTATTAACGGTTTCACCAGGTTTCAGCAGTTGATAATAGATCACTCGCTTCTGATCCCATCAAACACCACAAAGCATTGTCTTCCGTCCATAGCGATTTGGTCTTGCAGTCGATGTTGCCGGTTCTCCTGGAGTTACTCATGATCTTTTAGGCCTCTGATTCTCGAAATAGATCCACTTTTCGTCACCGGTCACAATTCGATGGAGAAATGATTTCATTTTCTACCTGTCAAGCAGAATTTTGCAAGTGGTTTTTCGGTTTTCCTGCTGTCGTTCAGTCAATGCATGTGGAATCCATTTTCCCACTTTCTGAATCTTGCCCATGGCTTTTAAACGTATGGATACTGCTTCTCGTGTCACATTTAATTGATCCGCGAGTTGTTGTTGCGTTTGAGCGTCACCTCATCCAGCAAAGCTTGCAATTCGCTGTCTGCAAACTTTTTCGGTGGTCTTCCACGTTCTTCGTTTCTTATCAAAATCGCCACTTTTAGTATTTTTAAACCATGCATAGCACTGTGACTTACCAAGAGCATGATCACCGTAATCTTCGACAAGCATGCGATGCGATTCTGCAGCAGTTTTCTTCAAATGGTAACAAAAAATCAATGCTGTCCACACTTCGTAGTTTGTAGGTACAAGTTGTGATATGTTCAACGCTATTAAACACTACACTATGACATGAAACTTGTCTGGTTGTGAGTTGCAAATCGTTATCAGCAGTCAAAACAAGCAAGTGGGGCCAAGGACGCAGTTTTACGGCAACCACAGTGGCAGCTAACGCCGTCTATGCACAAATTCCGGTGCATATTTACACACCTGGTAGTCTACAGCAATTAAGAAGTAAATATTGACTCTACATTAAGACAGTATTGCTCAAAGGCAAGGTAAGTTATATGTTTGTGTTTTTTTTTTACTAAGACAGGAAGAAAATATGAAAACGATAGGGAAGTCCTGCAGTCTGTCGTGATAGCACACAAATTTAACTAAACCAATCTAACACAAATTACATTAAATATATCAATCTTGTGATAACATCTACATACAATAATAATATTGCTTATACAATCAAGGCATTGTCGCATACAGCTAAGTTTTGAGGTGATAATGTACACTTTTTACACTATTTTTCTCACAACACTGTCTAGCACTTTGTAATAATGTCTTGGCTAGTCTTCTTTCATTCATTTTTTTTTAAATACATACACTCTTCTTGAGAATCGGACATTAATAAATTTTGCGAAAGCAGGAGATTTCCTGGGGGAGTTATTTTTATTCATGTTGATTATCTTCGTTCTTCTGGCCTTCAGCCAGTCTTGGCCTTCCATTCAATCATAGGGAAGAGCTTTCAGTGGAATCATCAATTGAAAAGCTGTTGTGTACAAGTAGAAATAAATGTCATACACTATTCAAATATAGATCAACAAACATAATTACTTCGTAATTATTACATATATTTCGCTTTAAATTTTTCAAGCTAATAAATTCGATTGCGCTAAAAGAATGTTTTCATCAATTTCTATTTTGATTTTAGAAATAGCAAAGGTTTAGTTCAGTTGGCTTGTAAATGTAAACGGAAGTTACAAAATTTGTTGACTCTATTTCTTTCAATGGGTTATTTAATTTTTATTTGCTTTCAAATAAAATCTACTAAACCATCTAAATTCAATAACTGAAAGTATTTTTGGAGAAATATAAAAGTTGTTCTGGATCAAATATACAATAATTTCACTAGAGTAATTTTGAAAACAACGGAAATGCATGCTACTTGTTAGTCACGCTGCTATGGTCACATAAACAGTGATTTGTTTAGAAAATTATAGGTGTAAATTAACCGATATGCTTATTGTACAAGTGATTTCCTCATTCCGGTGGTACATATTGCTTGAACTTTAACTGCGTTAAAATGTTTACTTGCTGAGAATCATTTACGGTTGCAAAATATTCTCCTTTGTTTTATACTATAACACGTTTTAAACTGCGATGCTATCTGTGTAACTGCTATCATGGTGATAACCGTTTCGGTAGCAGCGTTTTTTTATATCTATTACGACGGAAGGAGCTAAAAAGGTATGATTTGGATAAACTTTGTAAACAACCTAATTTAAAGTTGCAATTGTTTTAAAACTTAGTTATATTATGTGGTAGCACGATATTATTAATTTCCAAACATGAGTGTATATAACCGGGTTGCAGTTACTGGTCTACCAGGCGCCTCCCCAGGTGGCGGATAGGGGAATGCCGACCAGATATGATGGGTACCGGAAATATTGCGGGGCGGACCAAAACCAGTACTGCTGCCTTGCAGTTAGTAGAGGGATCTACAAAGGCTAGGGGAAGATAACCCCGAACAAAAAATATCCTGGTGAGGGGAAGCAGCATCACCATTACCACCCTGAGGCTGAAGATGAATGACATCGGCAAGGCTCAGAGATGGACAAAGGGCGACATCTTGAATGTCTACCTTTACTGCGAGGTCGTAGAGCTGACAACTCTACACTGCTAAAACATGTCAAGAAATAGTAACAGATGGTTCATGGATTCTCCTGGGGTAAAATATTTCGGAGGTAAACTAGTCCTCATTCGGATCTCCGCGCTGGCACTGCTTCAGGGGGCTCCAAGAACAGGATTAAGAAAGATATTAGAATAGGAACGTGGAACGTACGAACATTATATCAAACGGGCGCTCTTCAGGTGGCGGTACGCGAGACCGAGAAGTACGAGCTAGACATATTAGCGATAAAAGAAGTTCGGTGGAAGGGTCAAGACAGCATCCCACAGGGCAAGTACACTTTCTACAAAGGGGGAACACAGTCTCACGATTTCGGAACAGGATTTCTCATTAAGAACAGTATCATTCAGGCGGTTCACAATATAGAGTTCGTAAACGAAAGACTATCGTACGTTACGATACGTACTCGACGGGGAAACACGGTTTTATTAAACGTCTATGCTCCGACCGAGGGGGCTACTGATAACGACAAAGATATATTCTACGATGAGCTAGAAAGGCTGTTTGACAGAATGCCGACGTATAATTCAAAAATTGTGTTGAGTGATTTCAATGTAAATGTAGGGAGGGAAGAAAAATATAGACCTACCATAGGCAAATACAGCCTTCACGAAAAGACCAACAACAATGGAGAAAGACTGATAACTTTCGCGATTTCCGGAAAGCTACTGGTAAAGAGCACGTACTTTGAACACAAAGACATACATAAATACACATGGGTATCTCCGAACGGCAAAACTCTTAACCAGATCGATCACGTATTAGTAGACAGGCAAAGACACACCAATCTAATGGATATTAGGTCGTACAGAGGAGCGGAAAGTGACACCGACCATCAATTAGTGATCACAAAGGTAAGGGAAAAGTTATGCATCGCGAACAGAGAAAGCAAGGGGTTAAAACAACTGAAAGTCGAAGTGAAACGATTAAATAATCCGAGCATAAGAGCACATTACCAACTCGAACTCTCAAATAGGTTCGAAATCTTAGTCGACTCGAGTAATAATAATGATGATAATAATAATGAAATTGATGTAAGTAAGATTTGGGAGGCAATTAGTGAGACAATTAAGAGCGCAGCGAAGGAACGCGTAGGTGAGAAGAAACAACAGAAAAACAAACCTTGGTTTGATGAAGAATACTTTAAACTTCATGAGGAACGAAAACAAGCAAGGCATCGATGGCTAAGTAATAAAAGCGAAGCAAATACCAGCCACTACTGTAACGCGAAACGAAACGCCACACTCGGGCTCAGAAACAACAAGCGATATTATCTAACGCAGAAGATTCAGGAGATAGAGGAAAACGGGAAGACAAATAACATACGAGATCTATACAAAGGGGTAAACTCGTTAAGAAAAGGTTACCAGCCGAGGCCAGAAATGAATAGAAATGAACGTGGAGATCTTCAGGCTGATCTGACTAATATTGTCTATGTGTGGAAAAGTTATTTCGACAAACTTCTTAATGTACACAACGGGGAGAAAACAGAGGAATTTGAAATCCATACCGCAGAACCGTGGATTCCCGAACCTAGCGAGATCGAGATCGAAATGTCGGTAAAGAAATTAAAAGCTTCAAATCACCAGGAATAGACAATATTCCAGCCAAATTAATTAAAGCAGGAGGAACCGCACTAATCAGGGAACTACATAAATTGGTAAGTGCTATATGGAGAAAGGAGGAGCTCCCAAAGGAATGGAAAATCTCAATAATAGTTAAGATTTACAAAAAAAGGTGATAAATCGGACTGTAATAATTATCGCGTAATCTCGTTACTTCCAACCTGTTACAAGTCTTGTAGTCCTCGTTTGGTCGGCTAAAATGTGTCTAATTTCCTGTGATCGGCTGCAGAGCTGAACAATGTACGGGCGAAGCCAGCGGTACCTGTGCCGATCCAGGCCGCCGAACTGACTACTATCGAAATAGAATCACATGACTTATTTTAACTTCAAATGTATGGCATTGGTCTTATTAATTGCATAAAACATTTTGATTTCGTATAATGTTGCCAAACACAGTTTTATTATTAATTTATATTTTATTAAACAAATTTCTACCTAAACTTTATTAAACTTTCCTAAAATTACGCTAAATTACTTCGAAATATATTTTTAGTGACTTCTGGCAATCATGTGATCCTTTAAAAGTGTACAGTTTGACTTGGCACTTACTTGCAAGCTGATGCTCGTTCCATCGTCTGAAACGAGACACGCGTATTCAAGTCTCTGTTTTCGTGCACTTTTCCACTATTCAGAACTTGGTGTTTTCGCTCTCAGTCTCAAAATCCGAATCCTCTTTTCTTCTTCTCTCAATCTACTCGTTACTTCCCTTTACATCATTTCCAAATTCCGCGAACGTTGTTTCCTTACCTTCCTGGTTTGGTTCATTCTCCTGGTTCTTTCCATAAGCGT
>JAGDQP010038539.1:0-13357 GCA_022664845.1 Lepisma saccharinum
TTACGAATATAGTTTATTCAAGAAAATGGAGTGAACGTTTAAGCCCTGTTTTCTAACTAAAGCTACGTCTGCATTAGTAAGGTATGTTACAGTAAAAGTCAAGCCAATTCAGTCGTGGTATATTCTGAAACCTATCACCCTATGTATTAACTGAACGCGCGGAATACATCATGACGAGAAAAGCCTTCAGCTTCAAAGTGCGTCGTATCCGGATCTCTGCAGCGCCAACCTGCAGTCCCCTTATGTTATAGAATTATTTATTTCCATTGCTGGCCTAACGTTTCACGGTATTTAAAATACTGCCACTTCATCAGAGATATAATAAGAATATTAGACATAGAAAATATATAGAAGAAGCAAGATAAGTGCTTTTAGAGAGAAATAGATGAGAAAATTTGGAAAACACCTACATGCTAACTGGATTGTGATTAGCAATAGTGGTCCTTGCGCCAAAATCGCGAATTGAGATAATTGGATCATACGTGCTGAAATGGAAGTACGATATAGGGAGATGACGCTTAGTTTAAGTGGCGCTTGTTGGCAGCATACTGCAACTGTCGCGTGGATCATTTTTGCTAAACTAAGATAGACCTTTTTGGAAACGAATGGAGAATCTCAATATTTGAGTTTTGGCGCTTGAATCACTCTTGCTAGTTCCCGTCCAATTACAGGTCATGATGATTTGAAAGTGCAGATGGGGTGTGCAGAGTTACTGGATTTTGAGAATGTAGTTTTTATGTGGGTTAAAGTTGTAGTGTTGAGACAATTTGTAGTGATAACTGTTTGTAACTTACGTTGGTTTGGCCTTTAAGCAACTGTGGCTCAGGCTGTAAATTTGGTTAGTGTTAAACTATTTATCGGCGTATCCCATAAGTAATGTCGTATGTGCGAGGACCTCTGCAATGATGCTATCTGACGAGCAAATAGTGAAGTAGACGGCACGTGCCATAGCTGAATCATATAGGGCACTTGATTGTGCAGCAGTGTGTAGAAGGAGAACGGTCTACTCCACATTTTGGAAGTGTGACTTGTGTTTGATCATGCCAGTGTCGGAGGACCATATACGGCATGTCATGCTGTATGAATTGACCAGGGACATCCAACCAACTCAGCGGCACGAAACATCAATACCGTATATGGTCAGGATGTGCGAAAGTGCCAGAGGTGGTTCCAGAAGTTGCGGTCTGGAACACCAGCCTCACCGATTAGCCACGAGAAGAGAGACCTGTGCAACTGGACAACGATGCCCTGCGAGCAGCGGTGGGGGCAAATCTAATGCAAACTGTTGAATAACTGGCCAGCGAACTCCAAGTCGCCCATTAGACCGTTCATTGTCATCAGCAGAATCTTTGGGTACCTTTGGAAACTCGGAAAATGGGTATCCCATGCGTTAACATCTCAACAGAAGCAGCAGCGAGTTGACATTGCAGTTCCCTGGTCACCCGTCACAGTCGTGAGCCGTTTCTGGACAGAATGGTGGGTCCTTTACAATAACATTACACGCAAATTGTAGTGGTTACCTGAAGTAAGGGGGGGGGGGGAGAGAATTGTGCCAAATAGGATCTCCACCCCTGTAAGGAGATGTTGAGTATTTGGTGGGTTATCCGTGGGATTATCCATTTTGAGCTCGTGCCTCGTAACCAGACCATCAATGTAGATGTCTACTGGCAGAAGCTTGAACGCCTACGGACTGCATTGTTGGAGAAACGTCCTGTTCTGGTTAATCGCAAAGTGTTCTCATCCACGGTGATAATCCGCGCCCACGCATGGCAAGAAGGACCTGTGCTAAGATCGAGGAATGTGGCTGGGAGAACTCCCCCCCCCCGGCGTTTTCACCAGATCTTGCACCAACAAACTACTGTCACTGCAAAATGAGGATGGCGTGCGACGAACGATGACCCAATTCTTTGCCTCCAAAACCGCTGACTTCTTTCAGCGGGGGAGTCAACAACTGGTTGACAGGTGGCAGAGTCTTGTGGAGCCCGATGGAGACTATTTCCGTGACTAATGGTAGTGTTCCAGGTAAAGTATCGTTCTTTTCCTCACGGTAGAAAAAAAATATGACATTACTTATGGAATAAGCCGATATGTCATATATATAGGGCTCAGAACTTGATGACCTGAAAAATCTCAAAATATGACTTTTCATATGTGAAAAATTGGACAAAATTATATATAAAACTTTTCTATTATGTGATCATGAGAATAAATTAGGCGGCATGATATTTGCACGATCAGGGAAACAGATGTAAAATGAAAAGAACAGTGAATATATGAAACCAAAACTAGACAGAGTTATGGACAGGAAACTCAATTTTCTTTTCAGGCTCATGAATTTTACATATTAAAATTTTAAAAGTTAATTACTATTAGCGATTATAAACATTTCACTAGCTTAGTTAATGATAATATCTTCCATGGGAAGGAGTTAATGACTCAGATTTAACATAGAACTTAAAATATTTGCATATTCTAAAATTCTCAAGAGTATTTGTTTTTGTTTATGTCACTGATTAAGAAAATACTATTTTCCACATCCGCCGTATTCGGAATTACAGTACACCACCGAACTGGATATTTTCCCCAGCCAGATATAGTGTGCTGCCGTTGACTAGATCTTCCCGATATTTTTTATGAAATCAATTTCTATCTTCCGATTTTTTTTAAATAATACTCGTAGCTGATCTAATTTGAGTTGAAATAAAATATACTTCTTGAAAACCAGGAGAAAAGATTGTTTTTCTTTCTCATGCTACGGAAAATGAATTGGTTAGGAAAAGAAATAACTTTTAGACCCAAAATTAATTTGGCAATACGTTCTAGTGAGACAGTTTTCGTCCACCACAGAGGGTGGGGGAAGAAACATAATTTGACTTTTCATAATGTCCATTCCTTGCTGTGCTTCACTTTGTGGCTCTCCCTTGGCTTCTTTGCCGCCAGTTCCTCGATTGTTTCCAGATGTTTGTGGTGTGGATAAAAAAAAGCGAGTGACAAGGGAAGCGCATTTCACAGACAATTTCTTGTTTAGTTTTCAGTTCCAACCAATTATTTCTAATTCCTTTACCTCTGTAGTAACTTCTCTTGATATTTCTCTGTTGTATCGTCAGTTATTACAATCCTAAGCGTTCTTTTTGTTGCAGTATTAGTATCATGAATTTTTAAAGAACAGTAAGTTCTATAAAAAATAACTTGAAAACTACAAAATGATGAATAAACCGAAAAAGGGTAAAAAATAAAAAATAATGTTTTTTTTTACTTAAATTTAGGGTGAAAATAGTTTTATTTTAATCGATTTCGTTCCCAAACCTTCAGGAAAAAGATGTCATTTCATCAAATTCCGAGCCCCAGTCATGTAACATGATTCTTCACCAATCTGTCAAAATTGGAACTTGACTTTATGCAAAATGTTTTTTTTCCTTGTGAAGGTGTTTTGACAAACCAAATTCAAGATTTGAAGAAATTTCTGGAAAACCATCCTGAAATACAGATGAGCATATTCTAAATAGAGCTTTGATCCCTTTCCTCGATGCATTATTAAACAGAAAAAAAAGGACAAACATACAGACTAGACCAAAGAGTTTTTTAAATAATAAAATGGGATCGTTTTTTTTTTTCAGAACTTTTAATTTTAACAAATTTTCTAAGAAAACTCACAAAATTTATTACACATATTATTTCTTTGACAAACATTTTTTTTCAACGCTTACACAATTTGCAAATAGTCATTACTACAAATTGTCTCAAAACTATTAATCCATATAGAAACTAGGTTCCCACGACACAGTAACTTTGCACACGTTACTTGCAACTTAAAGACTACCCTGATCTGCCAGCAAGAGAGCCTATAATTAGTATGTGTGTGTTTTCCTAATTTTTTCATCTTTTTCTCTGTATATAGTAACCTTATGGGCTCCACAGTCTAGTGGTTAGAGCGTAGGACTCATGTCCGCGTGGTCCCGGGTTCAATTCCCGGCTGGAGTCCCACTTTTCGGCGTCCTCCCAGCGTCGTGAGGCAAATTGGGGAGTGAAGTGAATAAAGACGTGACGGTCTGGTAAGCCTCTGAGACGCCTGATCGTGGTTAGGTACGCGCAGTGCTGACCACACAGCCGGTACTCAGGTGGACGTAGTTCCACCAAACACGGACAGATGGTGTTGGGGCAGGCTCAGGGCCTAGGCCTGTTACCTTTCTTCTATATATCTTTTATGCCTAATATTTTTATTATAATCTTTGATGAAGCGGTAATATTTTAAACTAAAGCTATAACTAAATTCAAATTAACGTCTTAAAAACAAACGCAATGTGTACTGATATTCATCTAAACTATGACTAATTTTCTCAAAGTGGTAAATTTGGTTTATGCACTTTTTCCATTGACCGCTTCAGTTGTGTTATGGTGCTACCCGGCCTTTTTTTCTTTACGATTTCAAAGTTGTTTTTTTTTCATTAATAATAATAGGCTGGCTCATTGATGGTTAAATGTGCTTTCCTAATTTTCTTCAGTCTTGATTTTGCATCCTTTCTTGTCCACGTTATTTCAGGAATCTTGTTTCATCTTTCCCCCTCATCTTCTTTTCTCTCTGCATCCGTCTGTGACAGCTGTTATCTATCATGTGCTTGCTGAAAGATGTTATGTTCAGACTTTAGAATGGCTTAGATTGTAGATACCAATATAATTAATTAAATAAATAGCATACTTCTCTTTGCCTCCATCTTTTTCACATCCACTCATTTGTTTAAGATGATTTCTACAAACCTTTGAAAAAAAAAAATGGTCAGGAAAATCAGCTTACAAGTATAAAGTCTTGGAAAAGTCAGGAAATCTTCTAAAAATATTCGAAAACATGGCAAGGTCAGATAATAATTGATATGTGTCTGATTTAATTTTAATGTGTCTGAACATTTTTCTTAATAAGAATTTTCTATTCCTATGTTGGAAGAAGTGGTTACTTGAAATTTCCACTTTAAAAAATTGTTTTATAGTACTGAGGAAATTAGATAAAATTGTTTACAAGTACTTTTGTATTTTTTAATTATTATGGTATTTACTAGTAGGAATGTTCTAGAAATATGCGAATAGTTAGTTACCTGGAAAATTCATGGAATTCTTTCTGCCCAAAAGAGGAAGAACCTTTAATTCTAATCTCTTTCCTCAACACGACTGTACTCATCGTCAAGGCGATGAGGGTAATGAATGGTCTGCTGAGAAGCGTGTGTGTGACCCGACGGTCCCTCGGAAAGGTGAACCGATACTGTTTTGCCATTGATTTCCATTGAATCGAAATAATAATAATGTCCACAGATGCTGAACTTGCAGTTTTGAGAGACGGCGAATAGTTAAGAGAAACACAAGCAAAGGAAGATTGATAAAATGCTTGTTGTTATATAGATTTTCTCACTACTATTTCCTCCTGTGGCGTGTACAATATAAATGTGACCTTATGAGATAACACCTGGGGAACAATGTCTAATATTATGTAACGTTAATGTACGTTTTGAAATAGTCGAAATTGCTTATTGTCGACGTAACACGATTCTTTTGAATACAAGAAGATTGAGGAATAAATTAAGAATTCTGCCAACAGAAATAGAAGATGGAGGCATAATAATTTAGTGTCAAAGTACCTCGTAAATACCGTAAATTAGTATTTGGTTGTAGTTGTAGCGTATCAATAGCTTCAAGAATAGTAGATTTCTTTGTTTCTTGGTTTAAAACTTCCTCTTAAATAGTCTTGGCTCCACCTTCAAAGAATGTAGTGTGTGGCCTTTAATCTATGAGCCGTCACTAGATTTTACCGTTGCATTACATATTCTTACGCGTAAATAAAGAGCATCATGTTACTTTCTTTCCACAGATAACTTGTGTATCGATCAACGCTGAAAAATATTCCTAATTTTCTAACTAAAAACTGAAACAAAGGACTCCATCCCTCCCCCACTGATCCAATGGATACAGTTATTTACTTCAAATAAGGACTTGGTTTCATATGCTTCTACTGTTCTGGAAGGCTTTCCTTAGTCCCTCCAGGAAAATGTCGGGATGGTACCTAGAGTATTATGGGCCCTGGCCGAAACTTTCTCTATCTCTTCAGTTCTTATAGAGAAAAGTTAGACGTGACGGTCTCTTAAGTATTCGGCAGGTCGTGGGTTCGATCCCAGCGGTCGACCATCCTGACTGAGTTTTTTTCTAGGGTTTTTCCTCAGTCACATCAGGCAAATGCCGGAATATCACCTTTAACATAGGCCCAGGTCGACACCTTCCCAAATCCTTTCCTCGTCCCTATCCCGGCCTGAGCCTTAATTGCCTAAAGGCCGTAAATAAAATTCAGATTCAAGTGACAGTCTCTAAATCTGAAAGCTTAAAAGACCTGAAATGTAAAGTTTTTAAGAAGTAGAATTTCTTTGATTTCGATACCAGTCGAGAAGGCTAGTCAAGCTTGTCGGATATGTCATATTGAGCGTGTAGCCTGTAGCTTAGCACCCGATCGGTAGTCGGGAGAGCAGGATTCGACCACCAGCAGGGTGGCGACCAATTTTTCTATGCATTTTCAATGAACGTCACATACTAATGATTTTTGTAATGTACAGAATTTATGGTTTAAATCCATGAAGAACATGATCAAAAAATGATACTGAAACCTCACTTTCTTTCATTACCATTGCTAGTTACATCTCCTATCATAGTTAACTTCCTGTTCTATTGATATTTCCAATGGTAATCTGTAACAGCGTATTTCAGTACTTAAGAATCGTATTTAATGAACGATGTATACTAGAAGCACATCAACAGTTTCTAATATATTATGTGTATCCTTTTATTTTTAACAGTGGATGGAGCCATTCACGTAGCTGCTGGAACAGACCTAAAGAAAGAATGTGCTACACTGCAAGGTTGTGATACAGGAGACGCTAAAATAACTGGCGGCTACAAGTTACCTGCAAACTGTGAGTCAGAAGTTTTTTTTTTTTCGTGGGGAGGGGCATATTCATTTTATTTTTTATTACATTATGGCTTCGGAATTTTGCCGCCATCGTGGAATTTTAAAAGTTCGTTCTCAGTTAACTTTCCTTCCAAGTCACATAGTAAGTATGATGATGGGTTGTGCTTTACAAAAGTTTTTGTATACAGGGTGAGTGAAAATTTGCGCCCACAGAACTTACCATGTTATTCCTTTTGCCAAACAAACCAAAAAGGCTTTCTGGATATATAACATTAACTACATTGTCCTTCGTGTATTCTGTCGTGCCTTTTTCCACCTATATATATATAACCGAATGTCTTTTTGTTTGTTTGAACACGATTTTAATCTACATGGGTGCATTGATGTCAACCGAATTTTGCATACGTGTTCCTTGGGTCCAGACGTAGGAGCTTTAGGTATTTGAAGTCACCGGAAGGGACTGCCGCGATCTAATTAATAAAAACAGTAATTTCATTGTTTATAACAATGCCGTAAATACATTGTTTCCATTTTTAAGTCAGAAATAAATAGATAGTTTAGACTTTAAAATTCGAATTTCGATTGTTGTAAACCAACAATATTTATATTTAATGTTTGAAAGTATATTAAAAATGATACAATTAATAATAATTTAATGTTGTAAAAGTAGTTGTATTAATAGTTGCAGAAGTATTAGTAATAACAGTAGTAGGTGTTGAAGTAGTAGTAGTTGTAGTAGCTGTACCAGTGGTAGTAGTAGTATTACGGCTATTAGTGTTGCCAACGTATTTTACTTACCCCGCACCAACGGGCGGGTACTTTTACTAGTAGTCTATAGAGCTTCATCAGTGAGTCAAGGCTAAATATTTACCCTTGTGGGCAAAAGAAAAAGAAGCAAACACACACTGAGATAAGGGAAAGCCGGAAGGGCGATTTAAGGGTAAATTGATGGAGGAATATTTACTACTGCTGAATCACATATGAATACACACATAATCGTAGAAACACTCATTAATTGTCGAGCTATAAGGTCTTTGAGAAACAGAAGACAAGCATTTATACACAGACAAAAGAATAACATTATGCGTTTTCTGTGATTATATGTTTATTCGTATGTGATTCTACAGGAACTATTACGTAGATATTCGAAATGTTTCAGCACCATCGCAGTCCTCAGACTTCTGCTTACAACTGGGAAGGTAATTTCTTTTATATTTCTTACAAACCTTTTAAGTTCCCCTTCTCTTATCATAGCGAGATTAACTTCTTCGATAGAACCAAGAAAAGCGCAGATGAAAACGCAAAACGCTTTCTTACCATAAAAGAAGTAACGTGGACGCAGCAACAAACGAAGATTAATTTCATTGAAAATATGGAGGACAGGATAAAGAAAGTAACAACAGTAGAGGAATAAAGAATATGAAGAAAATGGGTACAATGAAAGAGACCAGAAAGAAAGGTCGAGATACTTGAGATAGCAAGAAGAAAAATACGAAGAAAGAAGCAGAGAATAAAAAAGGAGTTGTATATAAAATTAAGTACAAAGAATGTATGAGTACCTTAGAATCAAAACACACTTAATCCATCAAATCATGCTTTTGGGAAAAGCAGAAAAACTAATTTGTTTACTTTTTGACGAAGATTAATCATGTTCGGGTGAATATATATTTTACACTATTACAGAGATTTCATTAGAGAGAGTCATGGACTTGGTTGGGTTTTAATACTAAGTTTCAGAACTTGTCGTGTTTTGTTCAATAATGTATGAAAATGTTGGACTTAAAAATGCGGATTACTAATCATAAGCTTATTATGTGACAACATTGTCATCAACATGAACGTATCTTTTCTTTTCTTTTTTTTTTTAAAAAAAAGCTAAAAAGGTCCAAGTAAATGTAGACTAGAGTTACGAACTGGAACAAAGGACTGAGCATAAGTAATAAGAAGGAATCCTGAATGATGAGACAGAGAGGAAGAAAGAAGGAAACTGAAAAGAAGTCGATTCAACAATGAAGGATATAGCGGAAGAAGCAATGGAGAAAATGAAAGAGAAGCAGTGGAGCGAAGGAGAAAAAGAAGAAGAATGTAAAAGTGAATGGACGAAGGACGTTGTCATGGAAGTGAGAGGGACTCCAAGAGGATAAAACAAGTAAGCGCTGCGATTCTAGTAATAATTGGGAAGGCTCCGGCCCCTTGACAACATCTCAGAGACACTAACATTAATTTTTATAATATACTTACGGACGGGAACACCCACAGTTTATTCCTATTGTGTCGAATAAAAAAAAAACTTTGGTAAACTATGTTTTATATGGACCATTAAGTAACTAAGGACTTCCGCCCGTGACGATGATACGAATGCAATGAGTTTAAAATCCGCGAACATCCATGCCCCAAGCGGGATTCGAACCAGAAAACTCATGAAATGCGTCCTAGCCCACCCGACTAATCTTCCTCCATGTTTAAGATTTATATGTTCTCCTTCAGTGTATCAAGATTAAGTTTCTGAGTGTCATTTATTTAGAGTTTTTTAAACTATACCAAGACAATAAAGACATGGTAAATACGCATAGAGGGTAAGTGTATAAAAACAGAACCCGCCTTGTAATTCTGCCCTCTGCAATATTGAAAATTTCAATACGCCAGGCTTTTCGCTCCTTGACCTGGGAGTTGCTTTTTCGTTCAATAAGTTCACCAACACATTCAGTAATAATATTCTCCTACATTTCCCTAACGTTCTGGCAATATATAAAAAATAAATTAATGAAAATAAAGAATAAAAAAGAAAAATAGAGTATATTAGAGTATGTAGCGTAAACGCTTCAAGATAATTTTCCCTTACAATTACACATATTTACATGTATAAAAACACGAAGATTACATAAGTAACAAATAAAATACTTCTTCTGTATTAAAAAAAAAAGGTTGTTGAGTAGAAGAAGCTTCAAGATGAAGAAGAGAAAGGTTCGCGTATTGAAATTTTCAGAGTTTTATTTTTACATCAAGACAGTTATTTATTTTGTTCTCAACGAATTCCTGTCTATCGTCTGATTCTGGTAGAACACCAGTCGTGAAATACATATGCAGATTTCCTGGTTAGCAGATAATAATGACAAAACGTTATTGTGTTACGCGTCGTATTCAAAGCATAGTGTTATCTTGACAGAGCATCGAGCTTCTAATTCTTATGTTTCTTTTTACAGACGTAATACACACCGTTGGTCCCCAAGGGGAGAAAGAAAAGTTACTGGAGTCATGTTATAAGAAGTCCCTTGAAGTGTTGGTGAAAAACAAATTGAGGACAGTGGTATGTATTAAATAATTTTCTGAGCGACTCCATATCGCGGAACGATTGCTATTATAGTTTCTAACTAATTAGTAAGTCGTGTATACCAGTGGCTTTTCAATCGGGGTTGCCATGAATCGAAAGAGATTAGTGAGTGTCGAATCATTGACTTTTTTCGAACTGCAAGCGATAATTATTGGGTAAGTGCAAAACTTCTACCAGTTTTGACATGTTACAAATTAGCGGATAACTTACCTCACAGATTGTGGTGCCAGTGCGCGAATCGGTAACCACGTAATCGAGGGGACATTAGAGCAGGCACAGGCAGTGAGTGTGGACAAGCAGACAGGGACAGCGTGTCGTGTTTGTGAAATGGAGACCGATAAGAAGCACATCAGACACTGTTTACTTTTTGAGCTCGATAAAGGCAGTAATGTGGCAACATTCGACAAGTGTATGGTAAAGATGCCGTTGACGATAGCACATGTCGATGATTTCGAAAATCCAGGGATGAAGACAGAAGCTATCAAAATCACCCATGCGCCGAACGTCTATCAGTATTTTCCGAAGAGGATCTCGACCAAACCATTCGAAACAGCCCGAATCCAACCATAGAGGAATTAGCGGAAACCTTCCAGGTTCACAGGACAACAGTTGCAAGACTGCTCGAAACATTGGTGCGAAGGACTGTGTCGCGTTTCTGAACTGCATCCACCGACGTCCAGACCAGAACGTCATCCCAAGAAGGTGATGTTAAGTTCGTGGTGGGATGTCAAAAGCATAATAAACTGGAAGGTCCTGGAACCTAACCAAATCGTTCATGCCACCTTGTACTTCAAACAACATTGCGATCGACCCAAAAACGAGTAGAACTTCTGCATGTACCCAATAAAATTCAAAATTTGTATTCAATTATTTAGTACAAACTTTGATTCTAGCATAATATTTTCAGGTTGAAGATGTATTGGGTTTAAATGTTCGTGCTGGTTTATCATAAATTGTCATTTTCCCGAAGACAGAGAATACCATCAACTAGTTATTTCTAGAGCGTTCGGCATTATTACGCATGAAATATTAAACGTCGTGTGCTTGACTTGATGTGTAACCTCTAACCTTTTAATGTGCAAACACTAATACTCCTATGTTTTGAAGGTTATAACCACCTACATCTTGAGGAATGAACGCCTAGGAAAACTTTAGCACAGCAGAAGTAATAGATAAGAAATAAACATGTAATATATTTTTTCTAGTTCCTCGAACTGTATGTATAACTGGAAAATGGGTCTAAGGTCATCAATGACAGACTAACTAACTAACTTACGCTATGGCTTACGGAACTCGCAAATTCATCGCCGCAGCAATAAACGTTCTCCATTGGATTTTATCCTGGGCAACATCAAGCCAGTTTTCATCTTGAACATCTACCGCTCGAAGTTCCCTTCTAATATTGTCATCCCAATGTCATCTTGGTCTTCCCAACGGTTACTTTCCCTTTGGTTTACCAACCACGATCTAATATAATCGTTTTTCTCCCATTCGAGCTACATGGCGTGCCCATCTTAGCCTTCGTGATTTCATTATTCTTATAATGTCGGATGAATCATACAGCTCGTGGAGTTAGCAAAATACGTCATTACACAACCATTGTCATAGTTATTTATTGGCAGCGTATCTATCGAGAATGGACTAAAGCGTATTTTCCCCAAGAACAGTACAGTGTGTTTCGTTACTTTAATTTTCTCCTTGGGTCACCTTGATTCGCAGGCAGCTTAACTTAAATTATTCCTCCTTCAAGAGGTCCAGAAAAGGTTGGGTTAGTCATGAGAGAGAGTGAGTGAGTGTGTAAGTGTGAATATATGTATTTGTGCGCACGCGCTAGATATTAATTTAAACCACGTTGTACAGAGGATGTTGCTAAAACTAAGTCTACGATTACTCCGAACGCTGCAGTGTGTACTCCCGTGGTTGTGACTTAGAAAAGCTTAAATGGTGTAGATTTCTGCAGTGTCATTGTCATCATGACTACAAATCTTTTTTAATAGCATCACATCCAGTAGATGTGCCCTTTTTTTATATTAGTTTCATCTTCATAGCGAGCATGTCGATAATTTTTCATGCCTGAAGTATTTCTTTTTATCGTATTTTAGATCCATAGTTATCAGTAATAATCATTTGTATTTTTGTAGTATTAATCTGCATTATTGTCTGAAACAAGACTTCACTACGTGGAACAGGCAATATGCCAGTTTAACCACGTTTCAAACCAGATTTTGGTGAATGTTTCTGTCGATCATACGCTGTATACTACGTTAATATGAATATGGTAAAAGCTGTTCGAGGTAATTTCAAATTTCTAGGTTAATTACTTGTAATTATATTTTCTCGCATTTATGCTAAAAGTGACAAAGTCAACTCATTCGACGGAGTGTCAGCTCTTTCAAATGATTGTAACAGGGTTCCCACTCACCTGGAAAACCTGCAATAGTCAGGGAATCCAGCTTAGTACTAAAAAAGTCCTGGAAAAGTCAGGGAATCCCACTAAAATGTCTGAAAACCTGGAAAAGTCAGGGAATTTGATAGCTTATTGTTTGAAGTTCATTTAGCTACAGCAGGCATTTAATGTTAGATCGTTTTTGAAATTACTTGGAGGCTAATGTGCCAACCATGAAGCAATTTAAGAAAAGAATACAGTGAAATATTTTGATGCAACTATGATCTTTATTTTCCCATGGAATTATGATATACATACAAAATGAGGTACCTGGAAATTTCTAAGTAGTGACCTGGAAAAGTCAGGGAATTTGATCTTGGCAAATGAGTGGGAACCCTGTGTAACTTCATTACTCTTTACCCATGCAATTTGTATAGTTTAAAAATATATTTTTTTTTTCTAGGCATTTCCCTGTATTTCGACGGGAATTTATGGTAAGTATCAAAAAGTTCTTTTTCTCTCTCTGCGGAGATATTAACAAACGTTTAAAAACTGGAAATGAATTATTATAGTCTAAATTTCGTGTTTGAAATTAAGGTCTTAAGCTTCTTAGGTTCAGGCCAGGGTAGGGTGGGAGAGAGGATGTTGGAAGGTTATATGTAGAGAGAGAGAGAGAGAGAGAGAGAGAGAGAGAGAGAGA
>JAGDQP010038540.1:0-18125 GCA_022664845.1 Lepisma saccharinum
AAGAAGGAGAACATAGAGAAAGTAAATAAATTCAAATACTTTGGAGCATATGTAATAAGCAAAAACGGGGTCACGGAAGAAAAAAAGTTGCTTAGTATCGGGCAACCCAAGTATCCATTCCGTAGAGAAACTCCTAATCTCGGAATAATGTTAAATGAATTGAACATATACAGAACGGTTATTCTGGCGGTAATGCTTACGGTTGTGAAAGCTGGAGTACGGCCGTTGCAGATGAACATAAAATTACGTGTGTTTGAACATAAGATTTTGAGAATGATATATGGGATGAAACGGGGCGAGATGACTGGAGAATGCAGGAGACTGTATAATGAACTCCGGGGACTGTACAATTCAACCGAAGCTGTAAGAATAATGAAATCGCGATCAATATAATCGGTAGGACATGTATCTCGGATGGGAAAAACGAAGATTATATTCTATCTTGGTTGGGAAGCCGCAAGGAAAGATACAGTTGGGAAGACTGAGACTGACATCTTTAGGCATACAATATTAGAAGATATTTTCGAGGAGTAGGTGTTCATGATGAAAACTGGTTTGATCTTGCCCAGGATAGAATCCTATTGTGAACGTTTGATACTATGGCGATGAACTTAGGATTTCCGTAAGTTATTAGTTAGTTATTATTCTGATTCACATCATTATTATGAAGACTAATATCCTTCGTATTATTGGTCGATAATATGTGGAACACTAACTCCACATCACCCATGCGCCGTTCACATCTTTACTGCATGTGTCACTGATATCTAAAAAAAAACTCATATTCCGAACTATAAAAGAAAATATATTGGGAGGTTATTCCCTATGCACCCCTTTTCCCTAATTTCTGGGTGTGCCAGTATGACTTTTCAACTGAAACTCGTGAGACAGTTCTCTTCCGTATTTCTTCAACAAAGTGTGGTAAACACTCCAGCTTGTCATTTGTAAAATGTCATAAATCCACCAGAGCCCACTCATCCCTATAAAAACTGTTTCATACAAGTCTCTACGCGGACAGAGGGTTGACAATGAAAGGAAACTGGAAAGGGAAGGTACATCTTTCACGGTGGAACGTATTATTGCGCGTGACAATGGAGGGTGAGGGGCGGGAAAGAGACGGAGCATGAACCAGCAGAAAAGGTTCGGAGAATTTTTTTTTAGAAGAAAATATTGATTTTATAGTTTAAATTACAGAGTACTCTTAAAGAACTATTGATATTTAATTGAACAGCTATATTAAAAACGGTGTATATATTTTAACGTGCTTTTTAGAATTTTGATAACGTAAATAGAAAATTTTAAATTGGTCATTATATCACGTTTTGCCTATTATCATATATTTAACAATCGTTGTGATTAAAATAAAGAAACTCTTCCAAAATGTAAAGAGTAGAAATGTAAGGGATTTCGTTGTCCCCCAGATCAAAGCAAGAATCACTAAAATATTCCAACTGGCAAGAAAATTATGATTGTTCCAAAATAACATTAGGTTAAATGAGAGTTAATCGACGTGTTGCGGCCTCTTAAGAACAGGTTAGGAATTAGCAACACAGATTGGATTCATGTTAGCACATGACAGACTTTAGCCATAGACTGATACATAATGATAGGTCAAATATATGATGACCAGTTTTCATTTATGCACGAATAATAAATAATAATAGGCCATGACAGCATACATTTTTTATATATATACAAGAACGCAATCAACGTTTGCTTCTTTACGATAAGCATTTGTTGCATAAGCCTTTGACAAGTAAGAAAAAGAAACATAAGGTACTTACGCTAGTGCAGAGCCCAAAGCTTCTGTTTCCATCCGTTTGGAATTCGATCGGCGGGAGATCGTTGAACTGTTGCACGTAATTAATACTTGTTAAAGAATACGGCGGAAACCCATATTATAATTAGTTACCAGCAAACAACACGGAGAATTATTTTTAAGATGCAATACTATTATACCTATGAGAAAATTTTACAATGATCAAAGAAAGAAGCTTCAGTGACCAAATTGTGCTTCAGCGCGTTTAGATCACAAGTTCAAGGAGGTTAGCATTACTAGCTTAATGTAATGAATTGCATGAACAGTTAAGAGCATACATTGCATAATATACATTCTATAAATAATTATGAGTTCTTTTTTTTTTTTAAAAAAAAAAGACATTATATTATATTTATTAAATATTACATAGCTACTTAAATCATATTTTAAGAGACACTTTTTCTTTCTTTTCTTTTCTAGAAAGAAAACATGATCACTATTAACTACGCTATTACAGTCCTAGCTTTTGTCATACGCACGACAGCATTGCCAACCGACAGATAATATTAAGTTGTTTATCTTCTTTTTTTATAATGACTCGTAACCTTAAAACTTTACAATAATGTAATCATGATCATTATTCTTACTATCTTTTGACTTCGCTGACTCTGCTGACCAACAATCATCATTAAAGGTTCTTTTCCCCCTTTCTCACGTTTCAGAGAAATGATGACCAAGGCTTAACATGTACTATTATAGCTATTTTACTAATAATATTTGTCGAGTTATATGGATTAAACAAAAATAAGATATCTAAGGTAAAAACTCAGATTGCTAAGTCTCAGCCATCACTTGCTTTAAGCTCTAAATTTAGGATATTTCTTTATCTATATATAGGCCTACTATACTTATCGAAAATACTCAAGAAACTTGTTTTTCCACACCGCAAGAAGTCCCGTATCACATAATTATATGAAAACCCTATCTATCCAGCTATACAGGTCAACGATCAGGCTCCAAGCTAACCTTCACTTACAATTCCTACGACACCTCCACCTAGAATCTCTAAACAAGAAGTAAATATTACCCAAACCTCAACATTTGACCTACCTTTAGCAGAACAGCAACCTATTTTTTCATTAGCCTCTATGTCACAAACCCAACTTTTGAGTCTCTTAGCATAAACAGCGTTCCGACCAAAACCAGAGTTAACATCCAAAGCTATACATTATTTAGTAATACCACTCACATCAGCACTCACCAACACCAGTCCAGGACGAAAAAGCAAAATAAGCTATCCCTAAAGAAGAAGACATCACCCAGGTCAGCACGAGAAATTGCCAGATATATTTTGCAACCTTCGACGTATTCTGTGCAAGCCACCACCTTTTTTGTTTCTTACCAGTGACATCAATGACGCACTAAATCGTTTCCAAGACTTTACTAACGCATTTCGATACTTTGGTGGAGATGCTGTTTTGTTAAGGAAATCAAGGACCATTAACAATGACACTTTATGTTTAAGTGCATCCATACTCACAAACTGCACATATCGGCAGAAAACATAAACTTCTTTACAGAAGACGCATATTTATTTACTTCTTTTATCTTTTTTTTAACAAGGTGATCAGTGATAAACTGTGTTTGTAATCAGTGATGCTATATCGGGTGTATACAATGGATGTGTTTATAATATTATGCGAATTTCGCGCACTCACGAATTTCATTAAAGTGAAGGGAGAAGGTAACGCCCCCATAGCACCTTGAACTATCGAACCCAGTATTAAGAAATGTATTCATGAAAGACAGTTATGAAGACTGCTTCACTAGAATCTTATATAAAGGAACATTGACATTATAATTTCTATACACCTGCAACAATAACAAATTACATAAAGCAGGAATGCCTGTAACAAGCAAACAGGACACTATAAAATTGTAACTTAAGCATATGTTATGTTATGTACAGCAATGGCTTTTCCGGGTTGCCCGCAGGAAAAGAGCAAGGTATCTGAATTCCATGGGCCATCGTGTCTCGCTGACCAATGGAATTCCAGAGAGTACATCTGCACCCAGAATTAGGGAAATAAAGAATAAAGAGTAATATTGGTACTCCCAAAGAACAGTTCTTGATTCACTTGCGATACAGTAACATCGACGAGTACCTACCTAGTGCATTCATAACCATTATAGAAGTTTCTTGTGGTCTATCTGGTAAGTCGGATACACGCTGTAAAAATGTATTTCGAAACTTGAGACTTAAACCTTTTCTCTCAAATCCTCTCGCTTATTATTTATCTACACCTACATCCTATCTGTAGATTTCAGTATAATTAAGCACGGACACATCAGGAACCGTTGCGGAAATAAGAGTATTTTTTATTTAAGAACAAATGGTTTGCTTAGGACTTACTTCGTGCTTAAGATGCATACAACATAAAGAATATTTTATTTTTATACATTTTTTACATATAATTAAATTTAACCTATATGTCGCCCAGTATCCGTATTTTCGATCTTTTGGAATGATTAAGTTTTACGGTAAAAGTTTGGATTAAAACGCGTAACATCGTTGGGATAATTACGAAGCTGTTCATCGGAGAAACTTAAATAATAACTCGTCTTAAGGAGAATTAAATAAGATTTTTCTATTGGTACATCTTCAAAGATAAAATAGATTGTATAATACTTAGTCTTCTGAAGAAAAATTAAACATCATTTTCATAATATAAATGCAATGTTATATTTTTAAAAAAAATACTGTCATAAATATTCACATAATCTATGACAAAATGTGGAAGATGGAGAAACAATGGCATATTGTATAAGCTCACGGAGCAAAAAATTAGACTCTTCACCTTTTGCGACGTGAGGAACTACAGGTGGTACTGCACACCGAATACCAACAGACAAATAGCAGTACGTGTTAAAATGACGAGCAGGGGTGTATACTATTCGTGCAAGTCTCTGCTGGAAAACGGATAACAGAGCAGACACTACTGAGTTCTTACGTTCGACAGTGTCAAATGACTTAACATGAATGAAGTTACCTCTTTTGCGGATGTCAAAACGTATTTTCACGTTGTTCTACCAGAAGTGGCACACATCTCAGTCAACTATTATACGTATTCGTTACCAGAATATTGGTCGAAAGCAGAATTGGCGCATAGCGACCATGGTCGTGTATCACACGCATTGTGACTGCAAACCGCTTCCTAACCAGGCAACTCTTGCTGCAGAAAGTCAACGCAGGCTCCTCATATCATACTTGTGAAGATACACTTCGAGGGTTGTGATTGTTATTTGGTTTCGCAGAGGTGACACACGCGTTAAATTTCAGCCAGAAATTCTTATTTTTCTTTGTCTGGTGAGTTTATGTGAATTAAATATTATTATATTAAGCGCTCACCAAAGTGTATCTGGACTTGTGAATAGGAGTGTGACCTTAGTACACTTTGAACGTTAAGTTATCCACCACATCTAAAACATTTTAGTAGCACACACACTTTTATACAAATATTTGCTTTAACATTTTTTTACCAGAATTTGGCTACACTTTAAAAAATTTAGTTTGCTTTGAAACCGATAAAAATGTATGGTTCGAATGTCTGCCTGCTATTAATTAGCACTTAGAAAATGGATTTTTAATATACAATAGCGCGTCGATATTCAGCCTAATTGAAATTAAGCTCCGTCCGGATTATCGACTTATCCGGATTGTCGAATCGCATAGCGTACTTTACATCTCCACATTTCAGTCAAATATGCCAGTATAGTTCACAGTAACTATTTTAAATTAAAAAATACAACCTAGAAACAAAAGGAAAAGAAATTATTTTTAAAAAAATGTTAAAGACATACTTTTCTTAAATAATTCGTACTAAAAAATAATTTTGTTTATGCATGACTAAAAAGAAAAGCATGCGGCGGGTCAATTGAAGAATTTATGAAACGACTGTATAATGAGAGGAAGCCCCATGATTTATTTTTAGTCATGCATAAACAAAATTATTTTTTACTTTTATTACGAATTGTTTAAGAAAAGTATGTCTTTAAAAAGGTTTTCTTATATTCTTTTTTGCGTTATTTCGGTGTTCTTTTGTGACCCAAATCCTAAAGTGTTTTGTAACACGTGAAACGCAATATCGTTGCAGGCTAGTATATATTTGTTTTAAAATGAAGAAATCCATATTAAAAAAAAAAATAAAAATAAAAAAATATACTTTTAAAATACATAAATGTGGAAGTAACAATGGAATATTGTATTGTCACTCGACTTACGTCGCTGTGCAAAGTTTCATCATTCAATGACATCGGGAGATGAGTTAAATTAACGTTGCAAGATTTGAGGACACCACGAACCATTGTGAACTAAAGAAAAGAATGTAAGAAGGTACACTACCAAGAACGTACAAAATATGATCTTTGTTTTTTGAATTAATAATTAAATATTAATGAAAATTCAAAATTGAAAACAAAAATCGAACGTTGTTACGCTGTGTCTGTATTTTCCAGTATCTAAATGTAAATCACATACATTACTGTAATTATTTACAGAAAAGTTCTTTGATCGTTTCTGCACAAGATTTACGCTCAGTAGTTTCTTTATTTAGGTAGGCAACCTGCATTTTCGGCTCTTCTGATCGTTGTTCAGATTATTGATACTACTGCAGCGGTCTCCAACCTTTATTGTGAGCGGGCCGAATTGATTAAGCAGAATGGGGCTAGAGCCGCATTAAAAAGGATGAACTCGAAAGAAACTTAGTAATTTTAATATACAGTAACTTTTTCTGCAGGTTGTGTTAGCAACAAGAAAATTAATAATTAATTATCTGCATTCTGTTAGATATTTAAACATAATGTCCAAGTTATCTCTTGCGTTTTAAATTATTTTGTTTTAGATCCAATGTGAGAATATAGTAACTGTAGTTTATGATTTGTTTCGGGCTCAGTCAAAATCACTACCTGGTCCGCAAGTGACCCACGGACTGTAGGTTGGAGACCTCTGCTCTGCTGTATTACCCTCTTCTGCATGCTCTTTGGTGGTGGAAAAATGTGCATTCACCTTCCTGTCATTCTTTGTAGCCACGTAAAAGCTTCGAGGCATGCCTGTTCCATTTCTCTATAGTAGTGCGTCTCGTCTCGAATAGCTTGCGGCTCATGACTTTTTAAGGAATTAAATTACAGCCAAACGTGAAATAACTCCTGGGTGGTATTCGGCATGTTTATGTAACGAAAGTCAAGAAAAATAAGTGACCTTTTAAAGAATTTAAATGAGTCTTTTTGTTTGAAGGATGTATAAATTAGGGCCTATATGGAAAGAAAATGATTTTTTAGCTGTAAAATGAACCATGTGCAAAATGTGTAGCTTTAAAACGTACAGAGGAATATGTATTTAAACATGTCAAGGTGTTTCTTGAACTTATTTTTAACAGCGATAATATATTATAGTTTTGTCTTCCGTATTTAATTCAATATTTGCAAGCCTGAAGGTGGAATATGCAAAATTTGATGCATATTACTCCAAGAGCCTGGATTTTTCTACCGTATACACCTACATACAAACAGATACATAGAGCTCCAGCATCATGTATGAGTAACTCCACGTTTATTAGATATGATATGCTCACGAGTAATGAAAGTTCAAAATAATTTTGACAGAAATTTAATAAGTACATTGAGGTACAAGTAGAAACAAGTCATGTCTGATTTTGATTCTGTCCACTCCAAGAAAAAATGTTTCTTTTTCCTTCGGGTTTAACACATTAATGATTTGTATTTTGTGTGTAAGCAAAAGCTCTGTTAAAAAAAAAAACATAATCATTTCTCGAACCTGTATCGTAGTCTACATATGCGTGGTGTATAATTTATATAGCTCCATAGGGCGATTGTGCTTTGATCTATAATAAAGACTCTCAAACGAGTTATTTGGTATCATTTCAATTAAATCATTTGGCAAAAAGAAAACATCTGAAACATGTATTCATACAAAAAAGAGGTGGACTTCTCTGTAATATGAGCCAATTGAAAAAGTCATAGTGCTTTTATAACGTACCTTTTCTCTACTACACAAGTGATCTAACTTATATATGCTGTAAAAAGAACTGCACTTCCTTTACATAATTACATTTCAAAAGCATCTTTAGATTTCAAACGAGTGAAGCTTTCATCATCATTTATATAGAAGTTACTTTTTTTTACTTTAGGTCACATTTTGTACAATTATTTTACAGGACAGTATGTTAACATCCAATTTTAACTTAGTTACGAAGTTTATCGTGGAAGGAGCGTATGGGTCTATTGCTTTACGCAACTGAGTACGGGGAGAAACAGTAAATTTGTCACTTGTCTCCCTATATACACCTTTACCTAAGAAGTTCGATGTATAAGTGAGTGGATTTGAGTGTATCATAGCATATTGCACAAAAACGTGTGTAAGCCTAGGTTCCCATATTTCTTGTACACATCATTTACGCCTCTTGAGCATACGGTACCGAACTTCTTGAGCGGCGTGAGCAGTAAGATAATTTAAGAAAACATGACTAGAAAAGTGTACCGCAAGTACGTGTACGTTTTATTTGACGTTGTAGCTCAATTCCCTAAGGATGACATTTTTTTTTTTTCTAAAAAAGAATAGAATTCAGAAAAAGAAGAAAGTTTTGAAAATACTAGTACATTCAACTTGTGAGAACTTACTTATGGTTTCAAATTCATATGTGGTAATGAAAAACATCTTATTAACATATTTGATCCTTTTTTATTGTCTTGTTAGGTATCTTTATAAACAAACGGATGGTAGCTTCTTCAATATACATATTTATAAATGAAGATGAGGAAACTTTCCTGCAAGCGGAAACTGCTTTCCATTGAGCACGTTAATATTTTCATGTCTTGCTTTCGTACCCTCATCATCCTTCCGCTCCCCTTTAGCGTGGAGTCTATTCTCAGAGCCCGTATGATGGGATGTAACCAGAAGATTACACTGGCAACCGCTTCCTCGCTTCTCTTTACGCTTCTAGCCACAGAAGAATAACCTGAAGCTTTCCACTTCACGCTCCTAGCGTGGTTTGAAGTGAGAAGAATATTTAAGACTAACTCCGGACATGCTGTACTGAACGCAATGTGAACGATGTTCTAGTTCCGAAGCGTCCCTTCAAGTTCTCATTTTAAACGTGTTACGTCCCCCAGAATTTAGCTTCAGCCAATAGAAAGCGCAGATCATTGCCGCTACACTGTGTTTCGGCCTCTCACACGAAGAGAAAGCATTCAGTAAAAGGTTATGTACGGCTGGAAGGGGGGATGGGGTGGAGAATCAGAATATAATGTGGAGAATAGTGGTGAAAAAGAGGGATACAAGAGGCGGGAGAAATAATTGACGTCACATGCGCGAAAAGTGAGATTTTCTCCCTTATACAGAAGAGTAACACTGTTCTTCAAAGTTGATATCCCCCCAGAAACACTTGGGTTTATCGTGAAAGAAGACAAACAAGAGTTGTACAGACAGACAGACATTTTTGGTGGTGCAGCAACAATTTTAATCATACGAAGATATTTTTCTTGCTTACGTGAAACGGGGACATATAAGAAAATATATCTACTACTACGCAAAACAAAACATTCTTCGACATCAACTTGAGAAGTTTAGACAGTTGTTTAAAAACAGTCATGAGAAACAAAACGACTTTTCCGCTAATAGTGTACATTTCCAGTGCAACTAAAGTGCAAATTAATGACATTGTAACATTTTGTTCAATAAGTGAATTTTGAGCAGTCGAATTTCTAATACTTTGAACTCTTCTTGCGTCCTGTTAATCTAATTTATTAGTGTTGGTACTTTATCTTCGCGTGTGATTTGTTCGTGGACACTGCATATTGCATTGTGAAATTTTTATTATGTAATTAGTGACAAACAAGGATAACTCAAAGAAGCTAGCGAATGAAGTGACTCTGTGTTAATGAAAATAACAAATTTTATTTACAAGGCAAGTGATAATTTAGTGTTATTAATTTAAACATTAATTTTGTCATGAGTTTACCGAACGGTGTTGATGTGACTGGTAGGGATGCTTTAGCCCTCATGTCCCAGCATCCTGTGCTGGGCGCTATTCCTCCAGCCTTTTTTCTCAGAGCCACTGAGAGGTATCAAAGGACTCCTAAGTGCGCCCGATGCCGAAATCACGGTGTGGTCTCCGCTTTGAAAGGCCACAAGCGCTATTGCCGTTGGAGAGACTGTGTTTGTGCCAAATGTACCCTAATAGCCGAGCGCCAGAGGGTGATGGCGGCTCAAGTAGCTCTTCGAAGACAACAGGCTCAAGAGGAGAATGAGGCACGTGAGCTGGGGCTACTATACGGATCAGCTGCCGCTGCCACCCCACCTGGAGCTGACTCCGGAATTCTCGCCATGCAGAACAGCCTTGCACTTTCTGCCCTTTCGCTGCAGACGGGGAATCGAACACGGAATGCCGAGCAACCTGCTTTTCCAGGAGCATCTGCTTCAGTAATGGACCAGGAACCAAAAAGTCCAAGTAAGTGCTTAAAATTAATAAAATTACTCATAAAAATGATTTGTATGTTGGCGGTCTTGTTTTCTTATGTCCTGTTATTACTGACTCTTTAATGGCTTTTTCTTGCTTTGTCAATAAGTGAAACACGCATCATTCTGCTGTATTCTCTTTCACTTTTTTCTTCCTTTATTTGTCAACTACATGTCAGAGCGTCAAAGCAGTTTTCAAATGACAACATGTAACAATTAATTTGAAGAGTTGTGTGTAGATGTAACGTTTTTAATACAAACTATACTAATGTCATCATTACACTTAAATGTGTTTCCAACATATGAAATAAAATAAAACTAATTCAAATAATGTAAAAGAAGAAGCAAGTGTATAAAGTCAGTGATGAAGTGTAAACACTAAATTACTCAAATGCAATTGCTAAGTTTTCGTAGTTTGAAATTTTACCTTCATATCTTCATTTATTAAACTTATAAAGAAATCTATTATTTAATTTTTCATTGTGTTTATTAATTATAGATATGTTAAATTTTGGTGTTATTTTTTTCAACAATTCATATAGCTACTATTTTATTGAAAGTATATGCGATGCTGTAATTAGTTAATATACTATTAAATAATAATGATAATAAACTAGCTTCACGATATGATAGAATTCAAAGTAATCACTTGTACTTTCCAAATAATTGCTTCAATCAGGATAGATGATGGCTCATCAGAAAACCGCTTATCTAAATATTGAAATGTTGTTCGATTTTGTTGTTAACAAATTTTTATAAAAGGCGAAACCAATTCTCAAAAATCTTAATACTACGATACAGTTTGTTTTTGTTGATTACAAGCTAAGAGTAATCAACCGGGATGAAAAAGGTTTCTACAATCTAATAAAAATTATTTCTTGATATTTTTCTATATATTATCAACAATTTCAAGGTTTCCTATACTAGGCCTTTTAAAGAATATGCTATTCTATACAATAGGTTTATAAATACATGTAAGTTAAATATTGGTCAGATGTTTTTACCATTTACTTCGGCGTTTTACTTCTTTTTTAAAATCTCAAAATCGTATGCAATCATCTGATAAATCAGATATTTGTTTAATAATATACAATCATCTGACACATTTGTTTAATCTGTCTGACAAGTTCCCTACACTTTTGGAATCATAAACGACATGTTTGTATGTAAATTAATCAAAATCATTTTCGGTAAACGCAAGGCTATAATTTGATTTTGATATTTAAGCTTACTTGTGCTCCTTTCGTGGATTATAAATTGACAGATTAAGATTTACTTGTAAGGAAGAACAAAGAACTGGCAGTAACAACGTCAATTCATTTTCATCCAGACTAAAATGATCTTTCTACGCTAATTTACAAAACTCATTTTAGCGTCAATTATTATTGTTTTATTTCTAATAAGATATTGAGAGTTCTGCCAGTACAATAAAAGTAAATAATAACTTGAGACTCTTTAATTATTGACGTAGGGTATTCCTTTGAAGAAGAACCGGGTTCAGTCTTGTCGCGTTAGCAGTGTTGTCTCTAGATATTTGCGTTTCGATAAAGTTGAGTCTTGCAGGTCTGAATTTTTGTTCTTCATCTTGCATATCTTTGTTCAAAATATGTTACAGATTTCCAGACAATTAGAGAATTAATTTCCAGAACAGTTCACTTAAACAATATATTAAACGTACTGTTTCTGAAGACGGGGAACGTAAAATTTGTTTGATTCGTTTTTGGAAAAGGTGACACCCGGAATTTTAAAACTTATGAAATAAAAGTAATGTAATTTACACATAGCTAGTTTACACTTACGATACTTTTGTCTTAGTTGTAATTTATATTTGAAAATTAGGCGTATATGGGTGAGTACTCCGCGTTGTTACTGCTAATTACAGTGGTTGTTGGATCTGACACATCTGGCTGTGTTCCATGTTTCTGGTAAAAAAAAAAAAATCCCGGCGGGGGCATTAATGCTTATTGATTTTTTTAAAATAAAAATATTGCATTCGAATCGAGACAGGCCGAAGTCATAGCTACTAAAAGGGCCCAAATAAAAGAAAAAGTTTATCAAAAGTTTCTCTCTGGAGTTCTCCCTGCTAGAAATTACTACTCCATTTGTTCTGAGTGTCTAGCATAGCAGGCCTTGTTTATATAAATAGTGTGTATACGGAGATGTGGGAAAAAAACATTTTCATTATTATCTCTTTCAAAAATTCTATCTTGAAAGCCAAATTATGTATTTAAAAATCCGCTTTTAAATTCAAGACGTAAAAGACGAGATAAAAGAAAAGAAAAACAAACACAGGCAAAACTGGAGCTTCAGAAGTTGTCAATTAAACTAGTTATTTTTGAAGTACGAGAGCTGATTTATGATTCGCAGTTTTCTTTCCCAATTGTTGCTAGAGTGATGGATTTAAAGACTAGTAAGTATTATTTAGAAATACGTCAAACATTAAAAAAAATAATAATAATACACTTTGAAGTTAGTCTTTAAAAGTTTTGAATCTGAATTGTAACTTTCTTTGTGGCACTTGGGATTCTTTACTTACCAGTATTTTCGAACTGTAGTTGGGGAAGTTTAATTGAACTCTTAAGAAAGATTGGAAGGTCCCGGGTTCGAGTCCCGAGAGAGGTATGAGTGTGGATTTTAACGGCTAATGGCGAATGGTGACGGGCCAAAGTCCAAAGTTACTAGACTGGCCCATATAAAAATAAAGTTTACCAAAAAAGTTTTCTTAAGAAAGATGTTTGAAAAACAGAACAGTCATTTGAATTCTCACCTTTAAATATCTGGGCACCTGTATAATTGATTATGAAATAGGATTAATATCTGCAGGCTGTTTCACAGCACAATAAAATGTAGTAAAGCAAAACATATGCACTTAAGAATTCTCAGTACCTACGATGCGCGTGTGTGTGTGTGTGTGTGTGTGTGTAAGTTTTAAATTTTTTGAGGATACTAGACAAATGACAAGATGTGATGAAATTTTGGAAAGCGACCCCAATAAGACTTGCGAATCTGGATCAAATGAACTATCTGAGATTTTGGCATTATTTATTTTAGCTGAGAAATTAGTATACCCGTAATTACGTAGGCGTATGACGTCATCAATTACGGGTATTTTAATTTCTCAGCTAAAATAAACAAAGTAAAATTCTCAGATGGTTCATTTAATACACATTCGCAAGTATTATTTCCAAAATTGCATTATTGCTTGTCATTTGTCCAGTATCTTCAAAAAAAAAAAAAAAAATGAAACTCTTCCACACACGTGCAGCGTAAATATTGAGGCTTCTTAAAAAGTAATTTCTACGCATCAGGAAACAGTATCAGTGCTTAATAATGAGAATAATTAAGAGAGAGCTTTTACATATATCTTGATTCAAGTACTTCGTACATATTATACTAAAATGCGTGACAAAGAAAAATCAACAACAAATTCAAGTTGTGAGGAAATTTATCTCCTATGACCATCAGTGTAGTGATTGGATTTATTGAAACGTCTGAAGAAAAATAAATATTAGAAAAGCAAGATTAAGAACTTTATATCATACTAAATCAAAATCTAAGGTTAATTCGCCTAAATTCTGTATTTCTACTAAACATCAGTAATAATTCTGTAATATCACGACAATGAATTTACGACAAGATAATGAATTCTTTTTTGTTCATGTATTTTTATTCTTGTGTTTTGATTACTTTTTTCGATCTTCTGCAAGATTAGAAACGCCTTGATAAAATTTGTTTAGTTTGTGTGCCGTCTTCATAACTATTGGCTGCGGTCTCTCGCATGGATTCGAACCCGAAATCTTGGAACTCTATAGCTTGATGGAATAATCTGCAAGTGGAATAATAATTTTCGAACTTTCTTGAAAGCAAATTGATAAATGTATAGACTTACTAGAAAATTGGACCAAATTATTTACGAACAGTTATCGAGAAAGTTGCTCTCTTGATTTTGTTCCATTTATACGGTGTAAACAAATTAGATATCAATTGATTTTAGAATAAATTATTTGAGTGGTCTACAAGAAACACAAATTTTGATATTAGATGTAGATCTTACATAGGGTCTAATGTGCTTCTTCATAATTCTTATTCTTCTTATTATTTGAGAAGAAAGTTAGTGTTCCCTGTGGATGTGTGGTAACCCTCGCTGCCTTGTAATCAAGAGATCCCGAGGTCGATTCCCGGTGGGGACGCAAGTAGTTTAGAGCCCACATTAAACTGTAGGCCCCGTCCTTAGAAGCTTACCAGCTCATTTAGGACGTTAATAACAATTCAATCAATCACTCAAGAGAAGAAAATTGTTATGTGAAGCCTTATTAGCAGTAAATCCTCACGTCACTACATTGTAATGATTTTTTTTTAATTGTTAAGAAAAAATGGAATTCTGAAATTGGGAGCATGTAACATGAACGTTCACTTTAATTCTATTACAATTATTTCACCTCCAGCAATTTCTACTGAACTATAAATCTGTTCATTATTTTTATTCGCAGCGAATTTTATATTGATTTCTCCGGAAATATCGCCATTAGCCGTTTTATATATATAATTCCGATAGTTCTAGAAAAGAAATGTTTCCACTGTTTATGACTAATCAACCTTATCATTACTTTTCCTAGTATAACTATAGATAACTAATCTCTCCAACGGCATCGCCTGCCAATCCTCATCATTCTCAAACTTTAAATAGTATTTTCAATTCACGTAATGTTTCCAACAATAAAGATCACAAAATTTCCTCTTGAAACACTTGGTTTCTATATGCAAAATAAACAGTGTTAAAAGAGAGCGTCTTGGCATTCAATTTTAGAAAGTGAATCTCCGTAAGTGAAGTGACCATATAACGAAAGGTGGGCGTGAGGAATGTTTTAATGGCAAATTTCTCTCTCTCACGCACGCATACACAGAACAGCAATTCAAATGGTCTTGAGATAGTAAACAGCTGATTTTGAGATAGCCGGTCAGGATATTTTTCATTGAAGCTAGGTAGGCCTAAAACCTTAATAATAAAAACAAATTGAACATACACTCTATGCTCTTAGGTTTCTCTCTAAAATACATTCTTAAATATTTAGCACATACGTGATGGACTTAAGCGAGAAACCTAAAGTTGTAAGTACAATTGTGTATACTTTTTTTTGTTTTTTACCAAAGGGCGACAGAAAAATGTAACAGCTTTCATTAACTTCCATCAAAGTTGTTCAAAAGCTTTTGTCAGGAAAACCTTGCTTAGCCGGAGAAACGAATAGATTTTCTTGGTTTCGAGGTGAGTGAACCAACGTTCGAACTTTGGTCGGAGCTCAAGGCGCTCTTCCAGTCTCATGAGGACAAACCTAATATGAATAAAGCAGTTTAATATCCGGATACAAGAGCTAGAAAACTTTGGATGCTATGGTCTGCCCAGACAACATGCAATAGGACAGTGGATCTCAAATTTTCCTTCATCACGGACCACCAAGTGAGACTGTTAAATTATCACGGATCACCTACCTCGGCACCTCTTCCATTCAAGTAATAAATGTACTAATAACAGTTTAACAATTAATTGACATTGTATTAAATCATCATAAAACTTGATATTCAAGCTATTTCATTGTAGGGCAGGGAAGTTAAGAATAAATTAAAAAAAATATATACCAGTTTTACATTCTTTTCTTTAGTTCACAATGGTTCGTTGTGTCTTCCAATCTTGCAACGTTAATTTAACTCATTTCCTGACGTCATAGAATGATGAAATTTTGCACAGTGACGTAAGTCGGGTGAAAATACAATATTCCATTGTTACTTTCAGATATTTATATGTTTTAAAAACATATATTAATATATTTTTTTTTTAATACAGACTTCTTTATCCTAAAATAAATACTAACCAGCAATAATATGGGTAGGTTTTGCTGGTTGTCGAACACTTTAGGATTTGGTTCACAAAACAATACAGCTTGAGAAAAAATCATTTAATAAAAAAGCTTTTGAAAGACATTCTTTTCTTAAACAATTCGTACTAAAATGTAAAAAATATTTTTTTATTCATGAATAAAAAGAAAAGCATGAGGCGCGCAATCCAAGAATTTATAAAGTGACTGCATATGAAAGCGCGCCTCATGCTTTTATTTTTAGTCATGCACAAACAAAATTAGTTTTTACTTTTTAGTACAAATTGTTTAAGGAAAGTATGTCTTTAAAAAGTTTTTTTATTTCTTTTATTTAATTTTAAAACAAACCAAAGCACTGAACAAAATATTAAACAGAAAACAACAAACCGAATTACCAAGATTTATAACTAGGTATTTTATATCAATGAAGATACTTAATAGCACAAGTCTGTACAAATTGTTATGCAAAAGAATCAACACCAAACCACAATTTTCAATTAAAATGGTATTACGACATTTCAGGAAAGTTAATATACGAAAACAATTATATTCTTCATTTCAATGGGAAGAATAGACATGTTTTCGCGAAGTAACCATATTAGCAAAACTGGTTACTGTTGGTCACTACATGATGACCAAAACGCCAAAACAGTTTTGAGAGGTGGTCGCGGTTAAAGAACAATTACGTTACGGAGAGGCATTTCCGAGAAGAATGAGTAATAATTAAACTTACTGTATGAAAAAATTGTAGAGAACGCTGAGTAATTTTAGGTAGTATTTAATTTGTACAAGGAAGAACGAAATGTCAGTAAAGTAACATAATTATTTAGGTGGCAAGTAAGTAAAAATTATACTAGACGCCAATTATTTCGCATGTTCCGATGACGATTCTGTGAACATCAGAATATATATATACCGTATATATATATATATATATATATATATATATTTAAAAAATCTTAAATCTATACTAGAGAAGTCAAATACTGGGGAATAACAGCCTGAGATGCCTAAAGAACATGTAAATAATTTCAGTGTGAGGGAGGGGTACAAATAACTACGGCTATAGTTCAGGAGATGCGCTCAAGTTGATATAGTTTTCTTTTCAAATTCTCTTTGGAGGAACCGAATAATAATCTAATTCAGTTTCAAACACATGGTGTTGCATCCAGAATCTTCCGGGAGGGTACTTTCTCGCAGTCGAACGTGGGTACGTAGTTTTTTTCCATGAATGTATTATACACAAGGAGATAAGTTGATTTTTGCAAATACTAAGCGTCCATGAAACTGAGATATAAGACCGTATAGGTTTACAAATAGTGTATATTCTTATCAGTGTGTGTATATCTGCTTGAGGGTTTCTTCCTTAACTATAACCCTTGTGCAGAGAAGGAGCAGTTATCTTAATTCTTCATATATGCGGTATAAAAGAGCCCTAAAGTTTATAAGAGATTTGTATATTAATATCCTTCTTATAACTATTACCCATGCAAGCCAGGAAGGGGGAATTTAGGGCTATATTAATGTATGTACGCTCCACACAAGGGCTCTATAGTTTTATAGACTATAACCCACAAACATCCGGGAGGTAGATTACTAAATAATGGCTATTTATTTCGAAATAATTAATTAGAAATACGGCCTATATCATAGCAAAGAACAACTTACGTAATATCTCAATCTCATGACACTACAAATGAGTCAGGTTTCGGTATTAATGACGTCTGGCTACTTAGTTTAGAGTCTCGTCACTCTGCTCAAATCTCACCAGCAGCTATGACAAGATTATACATCCAGAACAAATCATTTTTCACATTAGTGGAATCTGGTTCAGAACTCAATATAATGAAAGGGAAACTGAATATACTTGGTCTAACAGTTACGCCAATTGATTCTCCAAAAACCTTGTTTGCCATAAATAATTTTGAATTAGAGTTGGTTGGATCAATCACTACACCATATG
>JAGDQP010038541.1:0-18124 GCA_022664845.1 Lepisma saccharinum
GTACGCCACATGTATAAGACATGTCTAGTTAGATATTTGTTATAGATTTGGCAGACATTCGTTAGTGCGTGTGCGTAGCATTCCTCTTAATTTTTGCCCATTTTTCGAACTTTTGAATACACACTTAACAGTATTTTAGTATACTAAAATTCACACTCGAGTAGTCTGTGCGTATGCATCCTCATCACTTATTATAGTTTATCATACATAGCAAGTGATGAGGATACGTACGCACAAACTACTCGAGTGTAAATTTTTAGTATACTAAAATATTGTTAAGTGAGTATTCAAAAGTTTGAAAAACAAGGGCAAAAATTTAGAGGTTAAGAGGAATGCCACGCTACACGCAATAACGAATGTCTACCAATTGTATGACAACTGCTTATGCTCGCCATCCCACCTGAGGTTTTCAGTGTTTTTCTCTGTCTCATGAGCCGAATTTACTTGCAATATGTCTGTGTTGCAACTGAAACTACGTTCATTAGAAGGAGGAATAATTTTATTTACTAGGCTTTTAGGATCTGCACTTCAACATTACAAATAATGAATTTCCACGTAAATGTGAAAGCATGGGCGAATTTAGAAGAGAGACTCGAACTCCTGAAACTTAGATTTGATACAAAATGTGCATAATTCAGGTGCAGTGTATAAAAACTGTATATATGTTATAATTTTTTAATTTTTGCATTTAGGTATCTTTGCGTAAGGTCGGAATAGGGTAGGGCAGGGAATAACAGAGGTATCGACCAGGGCCTTTGTCACGGTGCCATACCGACATTCGCTGTTCGGTGAAACTGAGGAATCCACAAGCCGGCTCAAGGGCTCACGCCAGCCATCCTGACAGGTTTTTCAAGATTTTCTTGCGTCCTTCAGACTTTTGACAGGCTTAGGTTATAGCTGCCAGTATATTGCCATTAAATATTTTTAAATATCTAACTCCATGGTTTATGGAACTCGCAAGTTCATCACCGCTATAACAAACTTTCGCCATTGGATTCTATCCTTGGTAGGATCAAGCCACTTTTTCATCACAAAGGGGGAACTGTCGGTGTACCTGATTAAGTACGACTGTCTCAAGTTATAGATCACCTTCCAGAAAAAGGAAACAGTTGTAGAAGATACATAATAAACATTGTTTATTACTTTTCAAGAACAAAACATATTTCCACTATTGTTGTAAATTTTTATTCATATATGATGAAGAACTTGTAAGTCGAAATGTAAATATTATTCCTTGAATTTTTTTATTATTATTATTATACAATACAATTGTTATAACCCAAAATTGAACAAATCAGCAATTTTGTGTAAAAAAAGAGATTAGAAATTAAAAGTTGTACCTTCACTCTATGGGAGCAGTCGTGACTCAGGCTGTAGCGCGTCTGACTACGAATCGGGCGGTTCGGGTTCCAATCCCGACCATTACACTGGAGAAAAGTCTCGCAGTGTTCCCATGCTTGGCGCTCCGAGGTCCACTCAGTCTCCTATCAAATTGAGTACCAGAGTGTCCTTGGTACTCCTGGGCACCTTGGGAAGGTAAATACGGTCGAGCGTGGTACTGACCACCCCACCTCACTTCGTACCGTAGGTCAAGAAAATGTGGATTGCTACCTGCACATCCCCCATGTGCCGTTCACGGCGCGTACGTATCACACAGTGAATAACTTTATCTTTTTTTAAATCTTTACCTTCACTCTATGGATTTGCTTCAATCAAAGGCTCATTGGAAAAAAAAATAATTCGAATTGTGCCCATTTGGGATATATAATTCCCAGGTGCAATGTGACGTCATCACCTAGACTAAAAATTCTGGTAACCACAAAATGTTATATTGGATTAATAATAGAAATTCAAACTAGAAATAATTTGGGTATGAAAGGGTTCGTTTTGATAAAATTGAATTTCAGAACTTCGTAATGTATCTTTCAACAAACAAAGTACAACCTACAGGTAATTTACAAATCTGCATAGCTTTCACCAAATATGTAACTTACATTTTATTGTATTGCCATGGTAATGCCCCGGCTGGGGTTGTAAAATAGCTCGATAAATACTGCCTGACATCAGCTCCCTTGCTTTTGATTTGAATGTAATGAAACACTGTCAAGAGGATACTCACAAACGGTGTCAGTAAAACATATGCCATCTTTTGTACGTACGAAATTCATTCAGATCTCGAAATGGACCGGAGCAAACACCGTCTAGTGGTTAGAGCGTTGGACTCATGTCCGCGTGGTCCCGGGTTCAATTCCCGACTGGAGTCCACATTTTCGGCGTCCACCCAGCGTCGTGAGGCAAATTGGGGAGTCACGTGAATAAAGACGTGACGGCCACACTCGGTCTGGTAAGCCCCTGAGACGCCTGTTCGTAGTTAGGTACGCGCAGTGCTGAGCACACAGCCGTTATCAGGTGGACGTAGTTCCACCAAACACGGACAGATGGCGTTGGGGCAGACTTAGGGCCTATGCGCCTGTTACACCACTGTTTTTTCTGTAATTGAAATATCTTGAACCTGTATTATCTGGCTTTATTAGTCGAATATGTTTGCCGTCAAGAGCTCCAATTACGTTGGGAAAATTGGTACGTTCACTGAATGTGTTAGCTATGTTCATCCAGTCCTCTTCTTTTATTTCATCCGGCATGTAAATTGATTGTAGTTTTCCCCAAATCTTGTCAAAGCAGCCTTTGACAATAGATCGAAGAGTAGAGGGTGCAATCAGGTATTCATATGATAGAGCATTGAAGCTAATTCTTGTTGACAAGTACCTAACGATAAAAAAAATGGAGTTAAGATGATGGATGTATGCAAGATAATATTATGCTTTTCAGTTCCTCTTAAAATTCGTTCAACTTCGATTAAATTTGAGCCATTAATTATAAAGATACCTTACATAATCTTATTCAAATGATCGATTTTTAAAGAAGCATCATCTTGAATCAAAACGGCGGATGAATGAACGAGAATTTCGAATCGCTGTTTCAAGTGTGTATATATTGTATGCAAAATCGTTTGATGCTCGCTTAGATCTTCGTACAAAGTGTGAAACTTTCCTTTCAGTAACCTAGAACTATAAAGAGGATGCACCCAGCATTGTCTACATTTTCGTTTCAGTTTCTTTTTTCGCCGAACAACAAGAGCACAAAACACTGCAGTTTCCACGATATCCGTTTTCCACAGAGTTCACAAAAGATACGGCCAGTGCTATTTCTACAATGCTTCTGTTCAAATTTTCCCACCGGCAGATTTGTCCCCAGTGTGCGCGGGTATAACGACAAAACAGTTTTGTCGTTGAAGTGTCTTACATAGTGCACGACAATCGTACAACAGTCGTACGACTGTCTTGTCGTCAGTGTGCGGTAGCCCTTACCCAGTACTCATGGCCATTACCCATCCAAAGTCCGCTCTGTTACCACCTTGGACCACAAAGGCCTGGTCTTTGAATCTTTGACAGAAGATAAATAGTTCTGGAATTATTTCAGGATAAGCATAGATAGAAAAAATATACGGTAACTTATTATTCGCTCTTTATCATAGCATATACTACTTTTTGACTGGCTATATACCTCCACAAGAGAGAGATTGGCAGTAATGTTAAAACACAAGGATAATTTTGCGTTACGACAAATATTTACTTCACGAAGTAATTTTGAGAGAATTTTACAATGATAACAAACTATACATTTATTTCAAAATGTCACTTCCAATATAAACAATTTAACAATGAATGAATACATCATTTCTTTGCGAAACAATCAACTTAACAGTCGCATACCAATGCTAATTTTGCACCGATAAACACAAAAAGGGGAAGGGGGGGGGGCACCGGTCCGCTCCGTACCCCAAACCTCTGATCATTGCAATTAGCTTTATAACAAAGAAACCATTAACGATATGTGTAATTGAATATCTTAGAAGGATAGAGAGCAAAAATACATATTTTAAGTAATGTTTCAGTGGCGTAGCCAAAGGGGGCATGGGTCGCGCGCTACTTCAATGGAAAACGCTTTATTTCTTGTAGCATTATTTAAAATCATTATCCATAAAACGTTTCGATTTGTTTCCTAGCTGGCCTAATTTATCTATCAGTGGCGAATTCATGGAAGAAGCATGGGGGCACCGCTCCCTCGAGGGAAAATACTTTACTATATAGCATTAATTCAACAAATTTAATAATAAAAAAATCGATTGTTTTTGGAACCAATCTAATTTATCTACAAATATTGATTTTCAGGGATAACGGTGTCAGATTTCATGGTAAAAAATAAGCAGTATGAGGTCTAATATTAATAAATTTATAATAAATATCCACGTAGGGTGAACATATCCCTGCTCTATTCCCCGGCTCATGAAAATCCTGGATCTGCCACTGTTCTCTTTCTATAACAAGAGTTCATATATTACTCTAATTTACATTACATGAATGTAGAATTTATACTAGAATATGCCTCGCTAAATACACTAAATTAGTTCTTATTTGCTAATAAATTATTACACATAATTTGTTTACTTCAGGATTGTATTTTATTTATTTATTTATTTTTGCGAGCAACACTTCGACACTGCCTTATGGATGACAATATCCTCTTCCTCAATCGTGTGTCTGAGGAGATGTACTTGTTACATGAAGACCAGAGTAAATAAATAAAAAAAAGACAATTATTCTATTGAATGAAATTTAACTACGTTATATTCTAAAATATGTTATTATTTTGACAAAGTTCTTATATAATAGCACAGGAGAATTTTACTAACTGTAGCTCTTCTGCCATCTACAGGAAATCTGAATAAACAACAGCAAAATGAAGCACGTGTTTACGAATAAAAAAACGAACTAAAGAATTAATAGGCATATAATAAAAACTATATTTTACCCTTCTATTTGGTGGGAAGAGAAGTTTGTATGGGGTTATGTCCGGAAAGGACATATTTTAAATGATACCAAGTTTTCAGTCCTAACTAGGAACTTACAGAAGATTTTAACAAATAACCCAGCTGGGGTCCGGCTCGGACCCTCCCTCCCTTTATCATGCGAGTGTTAATGAATAAAGTACTTCTGATTGTGTAATTGTTAGTAAATACTTTCTGAGGGTACAAGCTGCTACCACCGAATTGGGCAATTAAATTGCTAATACTCGTCGAGAGTTTTAAACACATATGTTGTATTTCTGTAAGCGAATGCGCGGTAGGTCTAACTTTAGGCCGCATATTGAGCTATGAAATAATTTAATTCATGTAATTAAACACCAGGGCGTGCCAGACTGAGTGAAGAACCAGTGTAATTGATACATGCACAATTCGTGGAAAGAGATACAAAATCTATTCACCAATCAACTGTGGGGCGCAGTCATAAGAAAGCCACGAGACAAATAGTGGGCGGGGAGGGCGAGTCCAATGCGAGCTCGGGTGACAAGAGCTGCGTTGCTTTACTAAAAGACCATGCTGTATATTGGGTGGAAGAAAAGGCGTTTGGTCTAACTTTAGCATTATGAATCAGAGAAGCAGCTACAATTGCTAATTGACTTCACTTGATAGACATTCCATCAATGAAAGCTGTCGGTTTACTTTCGACATTGATCAGTAAAAACTGATTTCTTCTGAGACTTAATGAGAGTTTATGACTTTACGCTTTTTTGCTTCTCAGTAGATATGCAAGTTAGTGTAGTACTGCTACTATCATGCTATGCAATAGGGAGATTCTTTTCAAATATTTTATTCAAGGTGCAGAGAAGAAAAAATAAATCATGGCTGCTAAGGAAATTGAAAGTTGATTTTAGTAGTTTTTGTGTGGATGTACGCATGGGCTCGTGCGAGTGTGTGTGTGTATAAGATGTATGTGTAGTTTGATTACAGAGGTGTCATAAAAATGTAGGACAAAATGTTGATGAGTCGTGTGAATGTCATCTGGCTTCCATGGCGCTATTGTTTTAACTTGAATGAGGCGGAAACAGAACGTTGTAGCAATAAAGTGTTGTTCTCTTCAATTTCTTAGAAGTTACATTTCCTGGAGCTGTTCCGTTCTGTTTGAAGTTATCATAGACTTCTTTTTTCTTATGAAATTGTTGTGGAGTGGAAAAGATACAGACGTAATTAGTTTCCCCATCCGTATTATCTGTTTGATTGTGGATATTGGTTCAAATTACAAATAGTTAGAATCACATTTTAATCTTATAATACGGCTTATGCTAAATACCAATGTTCTTATTTCTGTTTAGAAGATACACCATGCTCTATTTTATATATTTTATTTAAAAGTAGCTTCTTCCGAGAACACACTTCACGCCTTTCTTTTGGCTTTAATTGTACACTACAGATCAATCCACACCAATAAACATGTGACTTGTTTCTTTCAATCAGCCAAGAGTAGTGTTGTAAACAAATGAATTGGTGTGGAGTTCGGTAAATGATATTTTCATTTGTTTAAATTATTTTTTGTATTTGATTCTTGTTTCCTTGTATCAAATTGGCAATAAGTAAATTATTTTGTCACAAACTGTACAAACATTTGTGAACGAACATATCTATGAACCTGTCTGGTAGAAACTTTCAACTAAAATTTAAATACGTTCATTTTTAATGCAACAGTTTATTAAGTCAATGTAATTAGAATTTAGAAATAGCAAAACGTCAATACTACTATACCAGTTTCGTAACTTGTGATATAACATGGATCCGTTTCTATAATGGAAATATTTGCTAATTAGAGCTTCTTTGTTACTTTAAAAATCGTGTTGTTTTTATCTCTGTTCCAGATTATCATTTTTAAATCTAAATCCCAAATTGAAAATGTAACTAATTATGCTAATATCATATTAATATTCTTGTTTTTATGCTGATCGGAAAGCCTGTCGTACTCATTTGCAGTGAATTAAGGTACAGTAAATGAATCGTGTCTTTCGAGACAAGACCGAAACCAACGCGTCGAGACTGAGATTGAGGTTTACAATCGAGACCGAGATCCGAATCTTTAGGTCAAGACGAGATTGACATCAGTCTCGTCTTGTCTCAATAGCATCCCTAAAACATTAGTTCATAAAGTGTCTTTCACACTGTAAAACCACCTTTTTCGTGTGGTGGCGTAGTACGCAAAAAAAAATAGTAGTGTTACTGTCTTTAAGAAGTGTTAGTACCAGGAGATATTTACTCAATGGTACCAGGTAGTACTTATAAATATGTGTCAAATAATCAACTAAAGATTTTAAAATTGTTTATTTTAGCTGAAGAATTTGATTGACCGTAAGTGGGGTGGCCATCATATATCACGCTGTGAAATCTCTCGTTTTTATAACTAGGCACCTTCAAATTGTGGGAATAAGTATTATCGTGACCGCTTTCCGAAATTTCATTCTTACTCCTCATTTGAAAAATATGAAAAAAATAGGCAGAAGGTCTCTTAATGCTGAAAGCTTAATAAAACTATTTTTACAGTTGAGTGGAAAAATACTTGCCTTGACATTTAGTTATACTAATTTTTCTCCAATGCTTGATTGACGTATGTAATGTGTTTAGTAATTCAAATAAAACTTTTTTTTTTTTTTTTTGTAAGTTGGGGGAAACTACGGTACTTAAAACGGTTTAACCATTCCAAAGTTATTATTCCAAAAGTAAAACGAAGGAACTTTTGGCGATGATTGTTCAGTACAATTCTTCCTTTCTTCCTTAAATTTTAGTTCGTTTTATTAGTGTTTTCGTAGAAAGCTTAATGGTTTAATATTGTTTAAGTTGTTTTTACGTAACGTAATGACATATTCCTGTTTTTGCTGGCAACTAATTTTGTTTTCTGTTTACTTCTTGAGTGCTTCTCTTCCGTGCCGCTTCTTTGGTAAATGTGTAAATTGTTATTTTCTTTTTTGTTCGTGAAAATTTAATTACTCGTCGTGGCTTGAAGAAGAAGATCCTTCAACGGATCATTGGCGAGACTTGTGCAATTCTGCTTCCTGTTATGGTCGTAGCATTTTTTTTCTTCGATGTAGCACACTTTTCTGTCGTTCTAGCTTAAGTATTGAGTAGTATTTTGCTGTGCGTGAAACGGAAATGTGCTTTTTTCACAAGTTTTTTTTTTCTGTATGTGCTATAGTTATTTCATTTATTTCCTTGTCCTAATTGCTCTTCTAACTGAATTCTCAAGTTTTTTCCCTGTCAGAGGTCATTTCCTTTATTTAAAGTTGGTAACCTGTATCTCTTTCTGTACTCTGTTCCCCAGAGTTGGACTTTTATCCAGTGACGTAACCAAACATTATCTTCTAACAAAAGAGATCTGAAGAAAAAAGCGTCTGCTTGCTCCATGTTATTTTACTGCGTTTATTTAGTGGATATGTGGTACCCCCAAAACCAATTTTGAGTGGATTAGATGCGGATGTGAAACCTTGTCATTTCTTTGATTGGATGATATTATTTGTGGACATGCCATTTTGCTTGAGCACGAGGCATTCACAAGCATGTTTTGTATACGGTAGCAAGTGATGTACAAGTCTCCTTTCATACTCTTGGGAATGGTCCATGAATGAAGTATTTTGTCTATGTCGTCATGGTAACGGTGAATTTCGTTGACGCTGGCCGTGGCTGCGTGAGACCGAATCCGTTTGGTGATGTGAATGGTTAACTATTTAAGTCATTATCATTATCATATTCAGCTGTTTTCTATCCACTGCTGGATGAAGCCTTCACCCTTTTCTTTCCACATATCTCGGTCTGCTGCATTCCTCATACATGTAGCTCCTGAAAAACGCTTGATTTCATCTACCCATCTTACATTTGGACGTCGTCTCGGTCATTTCTTTTATCTAGCAATCCAATGTAATACATTTGTCGTCCATCTTCCATCTGTTCGTCTAGCTGTGTGACCGGCCCATCTCATCTTCATCTTCTACGTAGTCTTGATTACATCTTCAACCTTGGTTTCTGCGCGAATCCATTTATTTGTATTCCTGTCCCTCCTGGTTATTCCTAGCATGCATCGCTCCATTGCTCTTTGTGTGACTCTTAATCTTTGAGTTGTTTGCGAATTAAATGCCCAAGTTTCCAGCCGTACATCATACGTAAGACACATTGATTATACACTTTACGCTGCAGGTACATTGGTAGTTTACTTTTGAGAATAAAGTGTAGCCTTTCAAACGAGCTCCACGCCATTTTACATCTATTTATTTCATCAGTCAACTTGGCATTCAATGTTTTGAGCTGGCCTAGATAAACATATTCATCAACTATGCCTACTGTCTCTCCGTTAATCTTTACTTCCTTCTTTGCAGCATGTTGATTGTACATTACTTTTGTTTTACTTAAGTTCATTTTAAGTCCTATTTTCGAACTCTCATTATTCAGTTCTTCCATTCTGGTTTGTAGTTCTTCTGCACTTGAAGCAAACAGGACTATATCATCAGCGAACCATAGGTGATGAAGACATTTGCCATTAATTTTAATTCCAACTTCATCCCAGTTTAAATTCTGGAACACTCTCTCCAGGACCGCAGAAAAAAGTTTTGGAGAAATTACATCTCCTTGCCTAACGCCTTTTCCAATTTTAAATTGTTCACTTTCTTGATGTATTCTAATGATAGATGTAGCAGTCGAGTATAGATATTTCGCAGTAACGTGATGTATGCGCTTTCGATGTCTTGATGTTGAAGGGATTTAAGTACTGTTGCCAAGGAGACCGAACCGAAAGCCTTTTTAAAATCTACGAATCCCAAACATAGTGGAAGTTCATATTCATTAGTCCTTTCCATAACTTCATTCAATGTTTGTATGTGGTCCATTGTGCTAAATCCACGACGAAATCCGGTTTGTTCCCTTCTCTGGTTAAAATCTAAGTCTCGTTCAAAACGATTCAAAATAACTTTGGTAAACATTTTGTATAGGACTGACAGTAAACTAATTAGTTTGTAGTTTTCGACGCGTTCCTTGTCCTCTTTCTTGTACAACAAAATGATAACGGCATTGTTCCAACTTCTGGGTATTTCTCTCTTCCTCAGGCACATCGAGAATAATTTGGCAAGTTCCTCTTTTACCTTTTCACCTCCCCATTTAAACATCTCTGCTGTGAGTCCATCTTCTCCTGCCAATTTTCCGTTCTTCATCCCTCGAAGTACTTTATCCACTTCTTCTTTCATTACGTCTGGGACTTCAACTTCATTTTCTTCTGAATCATCATTTCCTAGTTCTTCTTCGGAGTAGTACAATTCCCTGTAGAAATTTTCAAATATTTCTATAATTTCCTCATTTCTGGTTACAGTCCAGTCTGGTCTCTTAATTGCAATTATTTGCTGATTCCCTATCATGAGCTACAGTTTGGTTTTCTTCAGGCTCTTGTTTTCCTCGATTGTATTTCTAACAAGATTTTCGTTGTATCTTCGTACATCCTCTCTTATTTTCTTTCTTACGGTTTTATTTAGTTCTATGTATTCAATCCTTTTTATGTAATTTTCCTCTTCTTTCATTTCTCTTCTTTTCTTCATCAAGAGTTTAGTTTCTTCTGAGATTTTGCTCTCTTCTTTCTTTCTGGTGCCTCCTATTTCCTGAGCTGTTTCTCTTATTATTTAAGTCAGTATTTTATTTCTGGTATTTATGTCTTCTTCATCCTCTAACTCTTCCAAGGCGCTGAATCTGTTGCTTAGTTCTATCTCGAATGTCTGTCTGTGTTTTCCTAGATTTTCCAGATCTAGAACTCTCGTTTTTCCTCTGATAAGGTTCTTTCTCTCACGTCTAGTGTTTAGTTTCAGCTTACATCTCACCATCCTATGATCACTCGAGACTTTGAAACTGTTCAGAACAGACACGTCTTGCAGAATTTCCCTGTTATTCGATAGAACGTAGTCTATTTCGTTTTTAGTCCCATTTGGGCCTTTCTATGTCCACTTTCTCCGGGGCGGTTTCTTGAAAAATATATTGGAAATGAACAGTCTGTTGGCTTCTGAAAATTCCACTAACTTCACTCCTCTCTTGTTTCTTTTGCCAAATCCAAAGTTTCCCACTTTCGTGTCACTGCTCATCTTAGTTCCTACTTTCGCATTGAAGTCTCCCATTACAATCTTGTAATGCGATTTGCTACTATCCAAAATCTTCTGTACCTCTTCGTATAGGTCTTCGATTTCCTCCTCCGGATGTGATGTTTCCATACTGTATCTCTTCTTTATCTTTATTACTACTTAAGAGTAAATTGTATAAGTACAGTAGTTTAAATGCTTGTGTAATTTCTATCTATTTAGACTTGCTCAGTAATACCACAATGGAGGGGAAGAGCTTGCCTGTGTTTCATAGCTGCTATGAACAGTGACGTCTTTAAGGGTGTGTGGACCCTTCTTCCGAAATTAAGATATTTTGAAAAATAGTATCATTTTAGGCAAAATTATATGCATTTTACGTAAATTTCGCACCGAAATGGGCCTCACCCCCCGAAACGAACTTCTAGATATGTGCCTGAGCTATGGCTTTATCGGCCTCCGCATATGATTTCTGTTTTGAATATTTCCTTAACAATTGGATAATAATAATAACAATTGGATAGTAATATTGAAATATTTGAGTACGTACTTAATCAAATTTATGTTTTAGTTTAGATCATATAGCCTGAAAGGCAGTTTTGCACTAACTGTAAGCCATTCACAACTCTCAAGATATGGCATCCCTTGGCGAGCACTGTTCCGGAGCAGAGATGGGAAAGGTAGCGGCCAGAATCTTTTTCCATATAATATGTATTCACCGGAAGGAGAACTAACCTTTGGTGCATGAGATTCTTGTTCGATCGTGGCTCGTACTATGTGGGTTCTGGTGAATGACCACCGTGTGTGGGTGTTTTATGGGGTTCTCTCGTTTTCTTCATTCCGCCATGGTGTTCAAAATGGCGGATTGGGGATTTCAGCTGCTGAATTTTGTCATGTTATACAGGTTGTGTCATCCGGCATTACTCTTATTCGTGGCCCCCAGAAGCGAAGTCACTTATACCGTTATACAGTAGTGCTTGCCAATTTTCATAACATGTTTATTGTACAATTCAGGTTCTGTGTGCGGCTTAAATGCATTACCTCGTGCGTGTGTAAAAGATACATATTTCCAGTATTGTGTGTTGCACACACAGTTCATTAAAAGTTTAGTTGTGGTTGCACTGAGAAAAAAAAAGTAAACTTTTTAAAAACATACTTTTCTTAAACAATTTGTACTAAAAGTAAAAAAAAAAATGTTTATGCATGACTATAAAGAAAAGCATGGGGTGCACTCTCATATACAGTCACTTTATAAATTTTTCAATTGGCGCGCTCCATGCTTTTCTTTTTAATCATGCACAAACAATTTTTATTTTTTACTTTTTAGTACGAATTGTTTAAGAAAAGTATATTTTTAAATACTCTTTTAAATATTTTGTCCGAGTTATTTCGGTGTTCGGATTCATTTTCTCAAGCTACTGTTTAGTGACCCAAATCCTGAAGTGTTCTGTAACCAGTCAAGCACAAGATCGTTGCAGGCTAGTATTTATTTTAGGACAAAGAAGTCCATATTAGAAAACATATATATTAAAATAAGCTTTTAAAATATATAAATATATGAAAGCAAGAATGGAATATTGTATTGTCATCCGAGTTATTGTTAATGTTGCAAGATTTGAGGCCACCACGAACCATTGGGAATTAAAGAAAAGTCTGTAAAAAAAGAAAATGGGCGGATATACTTAAATACATATGAATCATATTTAACAGACCTTCCTACCTACGGTCCGAGTGTGTGTGTGAGAGTTTTCATATTTTTGAAGGTACTGGACAAATGACAAGCAATAATGAAATTTTGTAAAGCGGCTCCAATAATACATGTGAATGTGTATCAAATGAACAATCGGATTTTGACAGTGTTTATTTTAGCTGAGAAATTAGAATTCCCGTAATTGAGTAGGTGTTTCCTTGTGAGGATGGAACTTGTAGTTTTGTTTTGGTAAAGTGGGCTGCGAATCACTCCGTTCAGTGCACCCCGGCGGGACGTGAGATCGTGACCAGACGCATAGAAAAGAAGCGCGCAAATCCTCGGCCATTCCTGGATTTTAAAGTAAAATTATTATTATTATTATTATTATTATTATTATTATTATTATTATTATTATTATTATTATTTAGCTTCTCATTTTTCTTACGTGTGCCGAATTTTATATTGGATTAAAGTTGCATGTACTTGACGATTTTTCAGTTTGGTACTTGAGAGAAAAAAGAAGAGTTGCGCAGATATGAGATGTGCGTTTCAGATTGTATGTTGGACGGGTGTACGTACAATGTATGGCATAGTGCCACAAGTGCCGGCGGTAATAGACGTGAATCCAACTTCCAGCTTGTATTGTGTCCTGTGGCAGGTATTACATTTACAGTAATGTTCGCTGAGTAGAATTTCAATGTGGTCCCTGTATGCTTGTGCTTGTTCAGCTGGAAAATGTCATTGATGAGTCCTCCGAGGTATTCCCGTTTGTTTCTCTTTCCTCGGCTTTCTTTCTTTAAGCTCTCGAAATGGGGTGGGGGTTAAGAGTTCAACGCTGTTCCTTCAGAACTGAATGCAGGGATGTTCAGACTTTTGAAAATTACGGTTCGATGTTTAAATCTTTAAATATCCTTCTCGAAAACTTATTATTCTTTACATTTCTCCACCTTTCGGAAAAGTTGATAACACAATTCTGCTACTTGCTGCTTCGAGTTTGCATCCAACGTCGACGACTTTTCGCTCTGGAGAAATTCCATCAGACGCTTTATTTTCCTGTCCTTGCAGCCCTTCACATTTCGTAGAACCACAGATAAACATACAGTAATGAACTTCTTCATTTAAACAAAGAGTAGCAACAATTAGCAAAATTTGCTTCTGGTTTCTACTAAAGGAAGTGTTCATCTATGTTCTGAAAACAAAACCTTAGTTTCATAGCGTTTCAGGCGAATTATAACTGTACGAGAACGTTAAACACACACAGAATAAACTTTTCGTTTATCACCGACTGGCATTACATCCTATTGAACACGCAACCAACTTCACAGACCATTTTTAATTAATTATGTGAATACTGTAAGTTACCACGAAGCTTTCAAGCTTGCAGTATGATATTGCACTTCTTTCTACTAGAATGGCCAACTTTCGATAGGCAATTTCTTCACAAAATGGAATTGTAGCAACTTCACTGCAACCCAAATTTGCGTGGGGGGCCTGATTTTCTCACCGTTCCATATCTTTCTCAATATAGATAAGACCTTTCTGTTTGATAACTTGTCTCGGTTCTTTCTGCTGACTTTGCTTTTTGGGGTTTTGGCTAGGTTTTGAGTGGTTCTGGACCATTGTGCAATGTTAGAATTGGACGTGTTTGTCGCTAAAGCATAACTAAATCCCCCATTCAAAATCGCTAGTTTTAGTGTTTAGAGTCGCTACATTGTGGCAGCTCTGTATTGAATTAAGGTCTGACGTTATTTTTATCGTTTCTTTATCCACGAACGCAAAACGATGAAATGTGCTCATAGGTGTTGAAAAAGACCAATCAATGTAAGATAGTTTGCCTAGGTGTTGTTTGTCGTAAGAGTTTTATGACATTCCAAAATCTTGATGTGAAACGTTCCATAGGGACTTCTTGATCAGAAATGAATAATTAAGCGTAGACAACTAATATGTCAATGCCGCTCTTGATCTAGTCTTCATAAAGATGTAATTTAATACCAGATTTCAAACAGGATATCGTCTCCGTAAGTTCGTTCAACCATTCGCTTGCCAATGTCAAAATAGCTTTCGTAGCTTGTGCTTTCAGTGTGCGCAGATTCAGTGAAAACAAACTTTTGCTACTTATAAACATTTGTTTATGTTACGTATGAGAGAGAGCGAGGAGAAATCGTAGTGTCCATAACCTTGAGAGAACGGCTGTTTTCAAGTACCAGGTTAAAGCTACCCTTGTGTAATTTCCCATGGCAAGAAGTTGTAATGTAAGCATGTTGGGAATCACCTTCAGGATCATTCTCAACGTAACTGCTGACAGAATAGTTTTGTTTTTAGTAGAGGAAGAGAAATGCTCTGTCAGCGTAGTATTGTGTTTATGTCGAGAATACTATTAAAAAAAAAAAAAACTGTTATAATATTGTGATCGGGATACTTCGGAGACTGTGTCTTGTTGGGACTTTAATTACATTTCTGGTCTTTACAACGCCGTAAGGCTAGAAATGTGAGGTATGGCGTCTCTCGGTGAAAACTTTTCGAAGGAAAGAAGTTGTGAAGTGCTATTCCTGTTGAAGGTACCGTCTCGATGACTGAGAAACACCCTGAAAGACCCACGCCGCCGCCACAGTTCTTTTCCGAAGTCAGCGATGATAACCACTACACTTCATTCGCGCTAATTTTGCACCAAAATTCAGTACAAGGCGAATTATTTCTTGGGTTTTACGTGTAATAGAACTCAGTTCTCATACAACACTAACGAGATGCTACAAATCTAGCTTAGGTTTTTAGAACACATACAAAAGCCTAAGATAAGGAAGAACATTAGCCTAGCACTAATTCATGGTGTAAAGTTAGAACGAAGGAAGTGTAGTCACCAGACGACGAGGCTGGGTTTGTATATCTTGTTTTACACGTATTTAACGATTGGCATGTTTATGTAACGAAATTGACTAAGTGAAGATATTTACATTAAAAAAATGTATTATAGTCTTAAAACCCAGTAACATCTTAAACGTTCGTTGTATACGCGTATAAATACTGTCCTATTACAGGCATGCAATATTTGTAGAAGTATTAGTTTGTGCTGTTGATATAACTTAATCTTTAATTGTCAGTTGTCTCCAGTAAGTGACCCACTATACTTTTTGCAAAGACTTGTTTAATTAGCCCCGCTCATTGGTCGTAAGTTAAATTAATTTTCACTGATGCATGATGTCCGCTGCATAGTTTTTTTTTCTTTATTTCCATTTTGGTAGTTGCATTTTACACATATATTTTTTTCTGTCTTTCTTTTCTTTTTTAATTTTTTGATAAAACTAGAACATCAGTAAATGCTTAACTACAAATAAAAATGCTGACTGTCTAACCGTGAGGGAAGTGTAGAGGAAAAATGGACAAAAGAACTTGGGTGGAATTAATGGCCTGTAAAGAACATTGATGGCTTCTTTTTCCTGAGTTCTGTTGTCAGTTCGAGTTAACGGTAACTTTTTATAACACAATGATTACTATGCTTCACGTATCATCGTTATTGGGCCTTCACATCATTTGAATTCTGTTTTTAGACCGTAATACTGCTGTGGTCATCCGCTTTTCTGCATCGGCTCTTTAATAGCGGTGGTTGTGGGTTCGGATTCCTGTCCGATCTCTGGCTCAAGTACACAAAAATCTCAAGCTCTTGTATTGTGTAACGTGATATAAGATTCTAGTGTGACTTCCTTCCGACATTCTTGGCTTTTCAGTAAGCAGATCTGCTTGAAATTAAAGCGATGCGTATCTGAGCATTTCATCGAGTAAGCCTTTTGAAATTTTATTTTATTTTAACATTAGCCCTTTTCATATAAGAAGGGGCTATTCGTGGAAACCTTTGCTGATCGCCATCAGTAAGATGACGTCTTCAGAAGTTTTAAGTTCAATAACGTAATTCAGACAACTTTTAGCCAGTGTCTAAACGAAAGCAGAGAGAAAATCTGAGTTCCAGATTTATCAGATCGTTGCTAATGTAGTAAGGCTATACAACCTTCCTGTACGGTGTTTTTGCATCGTGTCTGTCTGATGTGTTGCTAGTCTTTTTCTGATATTTTAATTCCTAATTTTGTCCGACAGTTAAAAATACAATTTTAAATGCCTTTAGGCATCTCAATCTTAGGCCAGAATAGGGTGGGGGGAGGCCGTTGGAAGGTAGTCGGCCAAGTCCTAGTTAGTAGGGACCATCCTGACATGTATCTGATGTAACTGAGGGAAACCTCAGTTAGGACACGGGAGGCCGTTGGAAGGTAGTCGGCCAAGTCCTAGTTAGTAGAGACCATCCCGACATGTATCTGATGTAACTGAGGGAGACAAGTTAGGACACTGGAGACCGTTGGAAGGCAGTCGGCCAAGTCCTAGTTAGTAGGGACCATCCCGACACGTATCTGATGTAACTGAGGGAAACCTCAGTTAGGACACGGGAGGCCGCTTGGATCGTTTCTAGGACCTTCCGAAAGCTATGCCAACGCTCTATCAACTGAGCTACGGCCACTTGGTCAAGACATTGTACAAGTCATAAGAATATATAAAACAATATAGCTTTCTAATGAAAATTGGAGACCATTAAGCTTTCAGGAATGTTACTTAGTTCAGATATCATTCTGGAATTGCATTTTCAATATTTCATCATTTTTTATTTCGAAACGCACTTGGCCTTTTTTTTTTGCACTTGTTACTACTTTCATACTGTATGCTATTTCCCAATGTAATGTAGTTGTTTTACTTCTCATGACTAATGAATATTGTACAATTGCCTAAAACTGAAACACCATATTGCATTTTCAATGCCACACACAATTGAGAGCATCCATGATCATACAAGGAACGTCTGTGTTTTGTCAAGTTTTGATTCGTGAACTATTAACTCTGAAATTTCTCTTGATAGCTTACTGAATGTAGCAAAGGTCATTAACAAAACCTTTTTTTAACCATCAGTAGCGAAGACTGTGAGAACCAAAAGATCATAAATTCAGCGAAGTGAAGTTAGTTAATGATTAGCCTCTTGTGATAGGTTCGTTAAAACAAGTTAAGGATAACACTTAATTATGTAGTTGTTCATTGTTATTATGAATTGACATGGAAGAGGATTGCTTTGCCGAAGGGTGGACTGCTTTTCTGTATTGTAGCACAGTTGTGTCTTTTAAGTTACTAATTGTTTGTATTTACGTTCTGTGCATTTGGTTTCTGCGTGCAATTACATATATTAAGAACCTGTTTCTGCATTGATCTTCCATTACCAGTACTTCCCATACGTTGAGATTCTTCCACCCATAGGCGTTATTCGTACTCGTATGAATTGATTCCGTTCATGCCTCTTTGTGTGTTTGGATGTAGCATAATACAGTTTCTTCAGTCATCTGTAACAACCTTTTGTGTTTTGGAAAGTAGGTATTACGTTTATCTTCTATGTAATTTGTATGTGTGTTTTTTTTTTTTTTTTTTTTT
>JAGDQP010038542.1:0-18123 GCA_022664845.1 Lepisma saccharinum
ATGGTTACGTACAGCTGGAGTTCTCCCTTCCCTTTCTGAACATTCTGAGAAGAACGACCTCAGAAACTAATCTTTAGATGAAAAGCACTCTGGGACAATTAAGTCTACAGAAACAGCTATTAGGTAAATTTCCAACTTTCCTCGTGGGATCACGTTTGTATATTATGTCTGTGTGTACACAACGTCTGTAGGCTGACATACGCATACTTTCTCCACAGCCTTGACCTATCAGAACATAATACTCACACACACACATATGTCATGTATATGTATTTGCGCATTTACATAAAGCCACTAACATCTCTGTTTTATTCAGCAACTACACTAAATTTTAACCTTGACACTTTTCCAGTGGCGCTCTCTTCTTGCTGTAAGATTAACTATATTGCCCTCTGGACACCTTATGAAAGAAGTTAGTAGGTCGTCGGTACAATTTAGTCGATGTTTGCGTTCGAGAAAGTTGCAATGCTTCCTCTCAATCAGATATTTATGTGACATGTTGTAGTACATGCTTTCGGATAACCTAATTTTTATTTCAGTTTCAACAAGTGAATTTGTTTAATTGGTCGAGGTTACTTAATAAATTGACATAGTCTACGTACAGGGTAATTCAAAAGTGAAGCTATAAGAATTCAAAGATTAGTATTCTTTTAACCAAAATAAAACTTCTACATCTGTCAATGTCACCACATTCCATGTCTGAGTTAATGAAACATATAATTGACGTATTTTTCTTCATAGATGGATCCGTGGTAGAGTGGATAGAAAACGGACAATAGATCACTAGGCTGCAGGTTCGAATCTGGTCGGAGACAGTTGAGAAAAAATTCGCTATGAATGAAGACTAAAAAGTACAGGATGTAAAAAATATTAGTAATTCCATTTATTGAAACAATAAATTCCTCTCAGTAATCAATATCGTAATATTGGCAAATGAGTTTGTCATTCGCTAATGACCTATGTTGGATAACAACATCGTTCGAAATTTCAAATTGTCCGTTTTCTGATATTGGCAACTGACGGATATGCTACAGAAATATATTCAAGGAAGGTTACAAGATTCAAACGGTCTGATAAACCAAGAGTTCTGAACCCAATTGAAATATTTGCTTCGAGCTCCCTGTATTTCCCGATATAGATAGTGTATTCTGATATACCCTGCATTACAAATTAAAATGTTCTTGCGTTGACAGTGTTGCCACAGGCTGTAAGGGTTTCTTTTTCAAACGACATTACGTCTATTTATTGGATATTTGGTATATGTTGGTGATGATAAATATCATATAGCCCTATGTGAAACATTGAATAGTACTGAGAACTGAGATTCTGCCAGACCCTCCCCTCACAATGAGGAGTCTTACCCCCAAATTCTTAAGTACACATCCCATCTTTAAGTAATATCTTTACAATTAAACATCCATAGAAAGCCTGTGTAACTCAACTTACACCCTCCCAATTTTTGTTTTATGTACTCCCTACAGTGAAAACCCTGGCAGAATCCCAGACTCTGGATATTATACAGGGTGAAATGTTTAAGACGTTCATTTTGGTAACGTCCCCCTCTTATATCAGTAAAGTGTTACGGTTCCGAAACGTATCCAAAATCATCCATTATTTCCTTCTTCTTATTTATTTATTTATTTTATTTTATTTTTTTAATTTCTTCATAGTTTACTTGAAACGTAAAACGTAGTGAAATTTTGAAGCAGGTCTCGGCTTCGGACCCAGTCTGACCCAGTAACCAGGACAAAACAGAGTCTTTAATTGTTTCCTTACGTTTGAGCGGTGTTTCTTTCAGGGGTGACCAGGACCAGATATGTTACCACAAGAGCATGAAAAATACGACGCCGAAATTCCCTGTTAATTATATTTTCAAGACTGGGTCAATCGGATCAGGTTTCGCACTGGATAACGGGTCTCCGGGTCACCTATGTTCGGGTTTCATCTCTGGTATGAATAGCTAATATTACTTCTGTTCTCTTCTCTTGTGTTAATTACCAGAATCAAATGCGATAGTATCCCTAACTGAGATTAGTAATACATGCTCTAGGGTAATACTGATCAGACTATTTGTTTGAATTGTGATTGTCTTAAGTGGCTTGTAAGTTTCTAAGGGTAGTGTTGCCCACGAGGCGAGATTTAAGCTGTCTCGTCTCGAAAATGTCTTGTCCAGAGAATGTCTCGTCTCGAAAAGATGTGTATTTTACATTATAAGAGCTCTGTCTTGTCTCGTTTTCTATCGCCATTTCTCTGTTTCGTCTCGTCCCGTGGGCAACACTAGCACGTACAGCTCTTTAAAGTTGACACTACTATATTCAATGGCCCCACCAAATTTGAACTGGGACCACGTGCACAGAAAGTGACTGTCCTAACTATTCTAACTATTCGTTAATACAAATACGTACATCCAAGATCTTAGTATTACAATAAGCTTAAACAATTTATAAGTCATCTCCCCTTCAGTTGTTTCTATAACAAGTGCTTTTGAAAATGAAAATTGCCGAGACTTCGTTTCTTTTAGGTTACTTTTCCCCACTGCGTTTTTTTCTTCTCCTTTTTGCCAATTTAGTGACTCAGGTAGAGACCAATATCTCTTCTTGACCCAAAGGAAAGGTAACAATTTTCCACCCTCAAACAAACATCTGTCTGACGCAATACACTTTGGAATTTCAATGTCGCCATTTGATTTATAGGAAGGGACCAATGACGTGGAAAGTACCCATTTTTACTTTACCTAATGGTGGGAGACAAAAAGAAAAGTGGTCAATCAGTCACTTTTTCTGTAGTTCTGGAACCGACATAAACATAACAGAACAGCTTTGTTATGTGCAGAAGCACATTTATCTTCTCTCTACGAAAGAAAAAACACAAATGATTCGCAAATAATGTTGCAGTTTCACTGTTAAATTTTTCTAGCAATTGTGATTCTACAGTCAATAACTCAGCCCTGAGTTGCATGGTGTTCGCCAGCGTTTATCTTCATTCCATATGTAAATCATTTTGCGTACCAGATGAGCGCATCATGTTACCAAGTTGCCATTTATGCCTTGTTTACGTTACTGACATCTTACCATGGTTAACATTAACCAAGATCATTTTAGCAATGTAAACGGTAGTTACCGTTAATGCAGGTTTCAATTTTAACCAGCGTCAACTTACGATGGTTATCTTCTTACATTAATTATCTAAATGCAAGATGGCCGTTAAGCGCAGCTCACTTCGTGAGTTTATTTCTTTCTTTATCGAAATATATAGCATCCTAGCGGTGCGTATCACTTTTAAAGTATAAAAGAATGATGGCAGAACTAATCTACAAAATGTTACGTTATAATCAATTCATTTGTGTTCATTATTTGATAATTTAAACCTCTACCGTGTAACCTTAGAGTATGTAAAGAGGAGATTCCTTACTCTAAGCCTGTAAGCTGTTTCATAACTGACAATGGCAATACAAGTACGATAACCAAGTTAAGTTCCGTAGTCTAAACGTAAGTTATTTCAACCACGATTTTTACCGTCGTAACAATCTTAGAAATCTAAACAAGGCATATGTGTAATGACTATTATCCTCTTGCTTTAACTCCCGCCGTGACTCCTTCTGCTAGTCAAGTTATACAAAACTTCAGCACACGCAGTTAATTACAATACATGAATATAACCTTCTTGCTTACCTCCATGTAATTTGTTCTTTGCTTGTATGAAACTTTTCTATATTTATATCCATTTGATAAAACGATACAAGGAACTCCGTAAGTAGAATATGTAAATTGTATAGTCATTTCATTAGGTTATGTTAGTCCCCAAATCCTTCCCATTTTTCGTGTAAATTCTTTTTACTTCAGAAACTATACTTTCTAGACCATCAGAGGAGTATCTAAATTGTAAAAAGAGAAGGAAAAAGCTGAAAAATAGGCAACATAGTAAGCATATCTGGTATATAATAAATGATTGACAGTTAGAATGAAGATATGGCTGAGCACGAGTGACCTACACCTGGATTGCATATGTGCGATCCTAGGGACTCAATTATGAACTAGTGCAGTCGACTGACAAAAACTTGAAGTGGTAAAGATAGTTGAATACTAGAACCCAGCTAGAACTACCCACGGACGTGTTGCGCAGATTTATTTTGCTACTTAACCCGCAGTGTATGTCCTGGGGTTTGTATAAACCCCACTATGCGATTATATTTGTCATATTATAATAGTGTAAGTTTTTTGTTTTTTTTAGGGTGTCAAAACATTGAGAAGACGTTATATCCGTGATTGGTTTATAATTCGATTGATTATATTTTGATTTCCATTAACCGGAACACTGCCTGGGCTAAAATGTGATGGAAATAGGGACGTTTGAGAAAACATATTTCTTTTTTCTTTACGGGTTCTTATGTAAATACCATACCGTACTACTAATAATAATAATAAGAAGAAGAAGAGGTGGCAGAAATGGAAATTAAAGTATGATCAGTCTAATTATAATACCTTAATTTGTATTGTCACTATAAATAATTAAAGTTGCCTCATTTGGTCATATAACAGTGTAACATTTAAAAAGCCGTCATTGTAAACGTTCAATTATTATATTTTCCGTGCACCAGCACGTGTTTAGCGTTTTGTCTTACGTCATAAGAAGGAACATTATGGCGTTTAAGAATATGCGGATTATGTTATCTCTGTTGTTGTTGTTATTGTTTGCGATTGTGCATGCACTGAGCTCACTGACCTTTCAAATCGCACATTGCTTTGTCAATCATTAGTTTGAATTCACCTAAAGTGAGGTGTTTACATGCTTCATGAAACAAAACCTTGTATAATACCGTATATTCGTTGCCATAAATTAATACAGTAGGGATGGACTAAACGATTTTTTTTTATTATTATTTAAAACCGGTCCTATAAAGAAAACAAAACCCGATTTTCATTTTGTTTCAACTGAAAAAATACATATCAGAAAAGTCTACATTTAAACATAAATACATTTAACAAGTATCTCTAATGAAACCGAAATTTAAGAAAGGTAAAAGTGCTGTATAGCAATAGCTGAATCTTCCCCGATAGCTCTGGCTTTGTAGAGCACCGAAACGTTGACTGGGATGCCGGGGTTCGATTCTCACACAGGTCAACTTTTCCCCTCTTTCCTTTTTCACAAGAGCATTGCTTTTTTTTTCTTCTATTCACTTTCTTTTTCATTGTCAACATTTTGTACATGCTTCACGCAGGTCCGTCAAGTTGGCCCCACCCACTAACAAATTATAGACCCAAACATACTGGATCGTTAGTGCACGTAAGCGCATCAGACCCGAACATTAATGCTTCATTCCTAAGCGAGATATAACAAAAAAAACTGTGGGTGGGGCCAAGTTGACGTCAATTTGTCCCCACCCACTAAGAAATATTAGACCCATCCCGACCCAAACATACTGGGTCGTTAGTGCATAAGACCCGAACGTTAGTGCTCCATTCCTAAACGAGATATAACAAAAAAAGCTATGGGTGGGGCCAACTTGACGGACCTGCTTCACGCAAATTCAATGCCAATAGAGCGTTAGTGAACGCTTGCGGGTTAGTGACAATTTTTCATTATCAGTATTATGTGTCCACTCACTCCCCGTGCTTTCCCACTCCATGCGCTGTTGTTTCTTTCAGGATTATTTACTCTCTCGAGACAGATATCTAGTCACTCCGGTGAGTGCTTTCCTTACACTTGCCATAAATACTGCCGTTCATCAACAACATTTATCCTTGCTCTTCATAAATATAGGATAATGAAGGATATCCCATTTTGATTCGCAATGTCTTATTTTCATCCCAAGAATAAACTACGTGGGATATTCTCAGAATATCCTGAGGATATTCCAAAAAGAATATGCGGAGATATGAATTTCAAGGATATCCCAGGAATCTCCCAAACACCCTTACACGGAATACGATTTTCAACTTTCCGTAAATCAGGCTTATACGCCATAGTTCTTTTCCTGTCAATATAGTTGATTTAGAAAAGAGTGTGAAGTAGGTGGTGTTTGATGATTTGTGACGAATTTTGTGCTTGAAAACAGAAGGTGGCAGAACACAATGTATGATGTCGACTTAGGTGTTGGTTTAATTATAGTATGCACCTTGCAGTTCAACTGGTTGTTTTTTCAGAGGTCCTGATACAAACCTTTTTATTACTGGACTGGACTGATTTACAAACGCAATGTGGAGTTTGATATTTCTAATTTCCACTGTAAAATTTTTAATTTATTTATGAAATTTAGGCATCTCTTTGAAATGTCCAATTACTTGTCATAAATTTTAATAAGATTCGATTACAACAACCCCATGAGCAAAGTAACGCCGGGTCGACTGCCCTGGATCCGGCGGGCCGCCGTTGGAATTTGACTAATGCCGCCTCTCAGACGCCAAGGAGTTAACCCGCTGGCGGTCCGCCAGAAATTCCAGCGGATAGCAGCTACTCTCAGGCGGATATCCAACACAGCAGTTGTCCGCCAACGTCATCCGGTGGACCGACGGCGGAAAACTGCTCATGGGGAATACCTCACACTGCGAATGAATTTTTAATCTGGAAAGTTCGTTGTTCTTGCCAAATGAGTTACATTCCATACAAATCAGTATACTTGAGCGTGAACAATTTTTCTTTTTTTTTTCTTTTTTTTGTAAAAAAATTTATGAACATTCACTTTTGTAGTCTAACAGGTCATTACATTCAATCAAGTAGGAGCCCCATTCAATTACAATTGCGAAGGCTCCGAGGAGGTCCCTTAATAGACTCTCAAACACAATGGATATGTTTGTTGTCAATGTTAATTCAAAATAATAGAGGGTATCATACTGGTACTCCCACAGGGTTGGATCAAAATTGAGACCAAGGCGCATTTTTTTTTTCATTTTTTTGGCTGCTCGAACGAAATAAGGGTGCGCCTTATGTTCGCATAAAATCTGAGTATTTCCAAAATTATTTATTTATTTATTGACTTATTTTCCATGGCGGAGTTAAGGCCACAAATGCCTTCTCTTCCACTCAACCATACACACATAATCTATATACGCTATCAACATTAATACTTGTATAATTGGATAATAATTAAGAAAAAGAATAAACACTAAATTAGAACACATAACTACACAAAGGAAAAAAACACACATATAAACAGACAAAATGCACACACACACACGCGCGCGCTTACATGTTAACATTTTATAGAAAACACAAGCCTGTTTACAGTTTATGACTGATAATACATATGGACATACATCGATAATGATAATAATAAGTAATAATAACTATAAAATATACAAAGATTACTTTATCAGCATATTTAAAAAGAGCTTTGCTTTCACTCTTATTCTTTCTTTCTATCATTTTTTTAAAATTTACTCTTTTTATTTCATCGTCGAGTGTGTATCGTCGAGTGTGTAAAGACTAGGATTTTAATTGGAGCAGGTCTGTAACCGACTTCTTAAACATAGAGATTGACTGCACTTGTCGTGTTTCGGACGAAAAATCATTCCAAGTTTGGACAGTGGAAACTGTGAACGATTTGGAATAGGAAATAGAAGAGTGATGAGGGACCGAGATTGGCTTTCCCTTGACCTGGTGTTATGATCATGGTAGGAGCTAAGCGCCTGAAAAGGTTCGTGCAAGTAAGAAGGTTGTTGAAGGCGAAGTATTTTGAAAAGAAGTGTTAATTTGTGTAAGTTGCGCCTTTCATTAAGTTTAAGCATTGACAGTTGTCTATAGGAGGGAGTCAGGTGGTCTGAGTACTTGAGAAGGAAAATAAATCGAAGACAGGCATTTTGTACGCGATGTAGTCGCCTGGCTAGTTCATCCTTGAGATTGGTTAGAATCACATCGCAATATTCCAGATGAGGGAATCCCAGCAATTTAACTAGAATTGATTTGATGTGGGTGGGCAAAAAATGTTTAAGTCTAGTGAGTGAGTGTAGGGACGAGAATGCTTTCTTACACGTTGCATTGATCTGTGGTTTCCATTCTAGTCGCTCGTCTAGGATTACACTGAGGTTTATGACTGTCGTAGAATATGGTATAACAGTCTGATTTAGACATACTGCTGGAAAATTATCCTTTGGCATGTATTGAGCTAGTTGTTTGGACGATATACGTATACATTTTGATTTTACTGGGTTAATTACTAATCTGTTTTTAGATGACCACTTGCTTATTTTTTGAAGATCCTCATTTAATTTGGAAATTGTGGTTTCTAGGTTTTGTGGGCGACATGATATGTATATTTGGAAATCGTCAGCGTACAAATGATATTTACAGTGTGAGAGAACAGATGGGAGGTCAATTACATACATACAAAATAAAAGAGGTCCCAGGACACATCCTTGGTGTACTCCATGAGTTAGGTAGCGCAGTGAGGAATTTTTAGCTCATATACTTACGAATTGTTTCCTATCGCACAAATAGTTTTTCACCCATCTAACAGGTGTACTGCTATACCCTATGTATGGTAATTATAGAAAATAATAAATTTCCCATTATTAGATTCGGTCATTACTTTCAACAATACACGCAGTACAGATGGTGTAATAGGCTATCAACAATGCAAACCCGCTACAAACAGTGTAATAAATAATACCTAGTTGTGAACACATAGAACAGACTATACTAAAATGCAGTAATATTTTCACTTCCTATATATTCGATATTTTGGTGTGCACCTTATATTCGGACTCTCAACTTTTCCCACTTTTTGTATCTTTGACTTTGGGATATACCTTACACTCGAGTGCGCCTTACATTCGGTAATATACGGTAGCGCAAAAAGTGGTAGTCACTCTGATACACCGAAAAGTGTTAAAATAACACAAGTATTTTTTTTAGTGTACAAAAACTGTAGAAGTGTCTCTTTAAAATTACAAATTGACATCAATTAGCAGATCGCAATTAAGATGAAAATATTATGTCTCTTTTAATTAGAACAAATTTTCTCACTAACTCATTTTTTTTTCCTTTATCACATTCTTCATAGATCTCCGTTTCCAAGAATCACTTCATCTTAACAACGTTTTCTTATCAACCTCTTTTGTAACATATAATAAAGATTATAATTCGCTTTCCCCCACCCTCTCTATGTAGTGAGACTTAAATTACATAAGCCATTATCAAAGTTCAAATATTACATCAACGCTTACTTGTAAATAAGCGTGGTAGCTGACGTCGAAATGCCTTTAATTGCAAAAGATTATCTCCCACCTGATATGATAATCGCTCGCTGTGTGGGGGGAAGGGAAGTGGTCTTTCTTGCGTAAGAACTAAACTTGTATGGTTTAAACAAGTAGTGAATTGATTTACTACTACTGCTGTAATATACAAGGTGTAAAAGAATTTTGACGCTAGCGTCTAAGGGTAGCACATGGAAATAAGGCGTGGCCCATTCTCGAGCAGGCGCAGAACTCCTTGAACTATAAGGGCTGATTTAGGGCTCATTTTCAAAACCTCTTGCGTTGCTTGCTTTGCGTGCGATTAGGGTGAGTAGCCAATTGAAACACGTGGTGTTTCGTGGTGTAGTTTTATTACGTGTTGTAACACGCGTTTCAATTGGCTATTCACCCAAATGGCAAAAAACGCAAACGGGCTTGAGAATGAGCTCTAAGTAACACCGACAAGCGCTTGTTCCGCAATCCTAGCTTAATCTGGTGGTTAACGCATTGGAAACCGTCAGGTACGATGTTTTCCTTATTGCATACGAGATTTGCACAAAGACATTGTTTCCATGTGGGCTCTCCTTAGACGCGAGTAATTTCGACCGACAAACTTCGCTAGTGGATTTCTTCACACGAAACTTTTGCTTTCTTTTTGAGTTACAGGGTTTCCAGCTTGGAGCCCAAAATCATCTACTTAAAATGTGTTTTTTTTTTCATAAATCATAGACGGAGCTTGGAAATCAAATTACGTTTTTTAAGGGGGGAGAGGTTGTGTCCAAATCGTAGATATTAAAAGTTAATATATGATGTTGACAGTGTTGCCAAACTATGTTTTTAAGAAGCACAACGTTAGTTTATTGGATATTTTTTTATCCCATTGTGTTGATAAACATCATATGCGAAACACTGAATGCAGTGCTGCAAACTATCGACAAAAATAACGAACTTGAAATGCCCAAAATGAACGTTTTAAATTTTAAACTTCGCATTCGCAGTTTTCAACAATGCCGTCTGTGCTTCACCTTTACTAAGGGAAGGAATACTTCATATACAACATATTTTCGAAATGATATGTGAAAATAATAAAACCACATCGAATTGGCCACAGTGTAAACTGATCACATCACATTTTATCTTCCAATGTCCATCTTCTTGATACAAACAGATTTATGAAGAAACTTTCTTGTTAGCACAGCTCCATATGAATACCAGGAAGATATTCAGTTTATTCTATGTGCCTAGCCATTCGAGGCACTTCCTACAGTCAAAAGCAACATATTTATTAAAATAAAATGAAGTTTTCTCATGAAAAAGGAAGTTACGGTACGAAAAATGCATGTAGAGAATTTAGTTAAATGTGGGATGGCAACATTGCGTCGTGGGAACTAATGTGCTACCATCTAGGGGTAAGAAATCAGGATATAACAGATTTGAAAGACTTTGTTCTTACACTTTATAAAAATCACGAATCGCTACTCCTCCCCTCAGAGACCTGAATCTGAGTTACTAAAGTCAAACAGAGATTATCCCAAGGCTTGTACCAGTGGATTCCCCATGATCTGAAAGCATGAACAAAACTATGATCTTGACTTAGAAACTGATAGGCTTTTTTTTTTCTCTCTTTCTCTCAATTTAGCTTAGCTTACTCCATTGTAAACACTGAGTCTATTGTAATACGTATTTTTGGATACTTCTTAAGCAAACATACGATACGAGGACCCTTTAGCTTTTGTCTATAAAGACATTAATTTGTTTAATTATCATTGTGAAAAATCGATTTTAAACTCCAACTTTAGAAACTCCTGGCGGGAATCTTGCGTAAAATGGTTGCGTGGAAGATGAATCCTACATAAAAAAAAATAATCTGAATTGATTGTATCCATTCTGTAATCATATACCCAGACTTCCATGCATTTACCTCCCAAGGCTATATATATTATATACAACTAGAGAGAGAGAAAGGGTAAACAAATGGCTTTCCTGAGCAAAGGCTAAGTGACTGAAGATGACGAAAAAAAGGCAAAGCCTTGGCCAATGAACTCTGTCGAGTGCAACAAGGTAAGATATAGCGGTTGGCCAAGGTATGTGGAGGAAGTATTCGACATGAAACGTTGGGTTGGTTTTGCAAGATACTACAACAACATGTGACTTCAGCTGTCACTGGTCACCGACCTTTTTCTCTCTCAACATTGCCATAGTAACTGACTTTTAAGTGCGGTTGTTTCCAACTCGAAAGAAAAAGAATTGTCTGAAGTGATCCAGAAACAGATAATTTGATTCTAAGAGACGCAACCAAAGCAATTGAGGTTCTTGTAAAGCAATAAATTCTAAACCTAGGTGGCAGCACTGTCTTTAATGTATTTTTCTCGTTGTACGAAATTACAATGCTACTCCTACAAATTCAAGCCTAGAGTGTTCAAACTTTCACATAACCATTTCAAAAGTTCTATCCGTACCCATTTTTTCTTCCTTTTGTTCATTGTTGAAACCGTTTGAGTTCTTATGAATATGCATAAATAAGGAAGGGAACGTGCTTTTCGCGGCCCGGAATACTGATTCATAGTAAAATGCAAAGGTTGAATCTGTTGACACTAATAACTGAATTTATACTTTTTTTGTCTTTTAATACACGTAGGAAGCTTTTGTTGCATTTTCCTGCTTACGTAAAGTTAGATTAGATTACCTGTTTCATTTTGAGAGTTTGAGAGGCAAGCCATTTCATTTTGGAACACAGTGAAATTCATTCATTACTTTTGTAATTCCACATACACATCGATGTGAGAAAACAACTTACGGAATGAGATATAAAGCCATGCAAATATATCAGACACGAATTTATGCCGAGTGAGCGGGAGCAAGCGAAGGCGGGTTAGTAGATTCATTACCAATTCAAGAGTACGATCCTCAATGTCGATTTTTTATTTTCGATTTTCTTCATTGTTGAAAGAGCTTCATTGTTATAGGTTTTGATATTCACAACAACAATCAAGTGCTTTCAACAATGAAGATAAGCGAAAATAAAAAATCGTCATTTATCAAACTCTTGAATTGGTTATGAACTTTCTTCCCTGAAAGTTAGAACTCTCTAGGCTTGAATTTGTAGGAGCAGCATTGAAATTTCGTGCAACCATAAAAATACATTAGACATATACGGAGGTAGTGCTGCCATCTTTTGTTGGAGATCGTTGCTTTACATTAACCTTAAAGAAGATATTAATAGTGCATAACACAATAATATAATTGCAGTAAGAGATGGTAAATTTCAGAAAAGAACCTCTATATTGAGTTTGATGCGTTGGCCGCACTGTGTGTGTGTGAGAGGGAGAGAAAGAGAGAGAGAGAGGCAGACGGACAAAGACAGACAGACAGACCAACCGAGAGAGAGACAGATAATATTATTTTCTAGGGGCATGAGAAGAATTCAAAAGGACGGAAGACGAAACGTTAGAGAAATTCACACTGGCGATTTCCTTCCGCCACTGTGTTCATACGGAACATCTCACTGCGCTTTCTTGGTAAAAAGTGACTAGACTTCTGGAAAGACAATTTTATTAAGGAGTCAGTCCCCGTAGTAATGAATCACGGAAGTAGCGTGGTGCCATCTGGTAGCGTTCTGCTCAACTTCCTTCTGAAGGACTTCTCACCTCCCTTTCCAGCGGTTGTGAAGGATAAACGACGTTGCCAAAACACCTCGCCTTTTGGCGTAGTCTGTAGAGTGTCGGGTTACTGACCGGGGTTCACCACCAGCCCAGGTCATATTTTATAACTTAATTTGTTCAAAGAACTTTACATGTTTTTCTTTCTACTTATAAATTATTGCTTTCTTTGGCATTTATACCATTCTACACAATTCACGTAAATAGATTAGCTTAGAAGATTAGGTTTAGCTTTTTTTTTGTTATACGCATTTTACACATTTCTCAGAAACAGCTTAGGATAGAAAGTCACTTTTTATTAAACCCCATGCAGACACCACACATCATGTTTGGTATGAAAAAATGCTCACTCCTTGTGCTGACGTACTTTAGTGATTCTTCACGACAACGACGACCTTATTATATATTTGTTTATGCTCTCATGCAAGGGGCTAAAAGGTTCTTTCCTGATTATTCCAAGTTTTGGGACGACCTTAAATACGGCCGTATCAAAGGAAAAGACGCTAGTTTGGCATCCCCCTTTCTAGTCCAGGTAAGGCTGGATTTTCACGTACGCGCCAGCCGCGTCTTGTATGTGTGATTTATATGAGTATCCAATACAAATACATACACACGTGTTTCAACTGGGTAGGGCTGATTTTCATGAAAGCTTGCGATTTAGGTGAATAGCCAATTGAAACACGTGTTACACTTACCTTACAATAAAGCACGCAATAAAACACATGTTTCAATTTGCTACTCACCTAAATCGAAAGAAACCCAAGCTTTCATGAAAATTAGCCTTAAATTCGGTCAAATTGGAAGCGCATCACGTGGCTAACGCATGCATGAAAAGCTGTTCTTTCTCTTAAATGGCATGTACGATATTTTATGAGAACGTTCTTTCTCTTAAATGGCATGTACGATATTTCATGAGTAAAAAATACAAAGATCTTCATTTTTAATTTATGTTTTAATGTTTCCCTTATTACATATTTCGTCCTTGGATGTTATCTTCTATTCTACTTATTAAATTATGTTATAATTTCGAGTTGTACAATTTCAAGCATTATTTTCCCTCAAGAGAAATCTGTCTGCTTTTGTAATGAAATAATAAAAACACGATACATTTTCAGCAGATGGAATTGTTGGAGATTTTACTGTTCCTGTCAGCCATTTCGTTTAATTTATGTTGCGCTGTAATTCGTTAAATGTAAGTGCTCTGTCACAAAGCAACTGCGCATGCGCTCAATGATCCCAAACTCGTGTTTTTAAACAGTGGTTGGCAGTCAAAAGTTAATTTAGAAAATAAAACACCACAAAGAAGAAAATTGAAGAAAGAAAACTAAAGAAGCGAAATAAGAAGGCACTGTTTCCTTCTGTTGAGCAAAACTTGTAAAAGATAAGGAAGTCAATCTTTCTTTTGCGTGCACTTATTTTGGAGCTGTATTCATTTTTTTTATTTTATCTATGGCCATTGAACTGTACATAACGATACTGGATTGCTCGATTAGTATCTAAAGATAGACGTCAGGGCAACCATTTAACCTCATTCGTCCATTTACCGTTTAATTCAATATGTTCCAAACTTTCTGTTCTGACTAAGATTTTTACGCTTGTTATTGTTGTGTGGTCCCTTTTCTGATTAAGTCTTAATTCTTGAGTGATGCACGTTCCTACTATGCATATAAAAACATCCTATAAATAATTTTCATGTTATTTGCAAGAATTAACTGAAAATGTTTGTAAGAAACATGTGAATTTCGGGGAAGGGTTCGCCCACCATTCTATATACGTTCTTGTAAACCAGATGATATGGGTCTCGTCTTATAACTCAATAGCCTGTTTCGGACGGGGCTGAAACTGTATGCTAATCACAGATCTACTCAAAGGATCGTCTAGCTAGAGTATGTCCGTGCCGCCATCAGTTACAAGTTCTCGCAATATGTCATAAGGGATCAAAACAAATACATGATACGCAGACGCAATCGCTTAAATGTGATTTACATCGTGTGTAATGAAAATAAAAAGACATCGAGCCTAACCTATTTAAGTGATTTGTTGAAAATGAAAAAGGAAGCAAAAGGATGCATACGTGGAAAGAAAAAATTTGTTGTGAAAATAAAGATAAAAAAATTTAGTCCTGACCGGAAATCTAACTTCGGCCTCCGGCTACCAATCCGATGCTCTGTTTACTAGGCCAGCTGGTATCTGCCAAACAACGCTTTGCAAATGTGCTTTATCGTTCGTCGTAGTTGAAACAATAGCTCATAGGTGGTACAAAGTATGATGTTATCCTACTTGACGCCAGGAACATACTCTAGCGAGAACGTAGCTTTATGGATACGTCAATTTCGTCATTTTTTATTTTATATTGTGCAAGATACAAAGATGAATACCACGAACAAAATATGATAAGCGTTCCTGAAATAGGCACTACCCAATTTTATGGTACTCCCAAGATTTTTTATTATCATTATTATTAGGTGGAAGATAATTTGGCAAACTGATAATGTTCCCGACACGTTGTTTATTGTTTCTTTGATAACTTCTGCACACGAAAGACATCACCTTTGTTATTGGTCGTGCTTAAGGTGATAATTTCAAGGGACTCCTTAAGATGCATCATTACGTAGGTTATTCAAACCAGTTATTGGTACTAGGTGGTGCCAATGACCGGTATGCTATTATTCCACAAAGAGTCCATTTATTTGCATGCGAGCAAACTAGTGTCTCAACATAGAAAGTCCAATTTTTGAAAGTCTAAAAAAAAGCATGATTTATTCGCGTATGCAATAAAGAAAACACCGGACCTGACTTACCTACCCTCCACGTGCCCTTGGTCACTAATTTTATTAAATTTCCTCATGCCTATATATACGGTATGTGTGTGTGTGTGTGTAAAGAGAAAAGTTATTTTTATTAAAAAAAATTACAAAGAAAACCCCAGTAGGATTCGATGCCGGGTTCTTCGTATTAGCTCTCCAACATGCTACCAATATCTATGCCACATTGGCAATTGGAAATCAGCCGCTTGTAAGTCTTTTAAGGTAAAGGAGCAATGCACCTGCGTGAGAATGTCCCCGCCTTAATAGGGCTTTCTATATTGAGACACTACTTGGGAGCTGATAACTAGTATAGTCATTCTTACCTTTAAGACATCAAATATGATGGCTACAATTTTTACTTAGCACATGGCTTCAGAGGAACAAATATTTGTGAATTGTGACAACTGCTGGTCTTAGCAGTGCAAATTGCTGATACACGTCTTTAGGTCGGTAATATTAAACAAGGGCTAATAATTTCCAGATAAAATAATAGATCTAGGTCTGTTATTACTTCTGTGCTAATGGAAGAAAGGTCAAAGAAGTTGACTTTAATTTTTTTCATGGATCTCAATACGGAAGACGGATCTCCTTCTAGTGACCCGAAATTGAAGCCAGCGCAAACCATGATCACCTGGAAGGTGAAATTGATTAAGGCTAACTCCTAGTGGATTTTCCCGCCCTTTTCGTTTTACGTCAATTATTCAAATTTCAGCAGAGGAAAACAGAAATTTACTTTCACAGACCAAAGTTCGTTTCGTCCTTCAGTAACGAGTGCAATTTGTTTTAGTTAAATGCTACTAGTAACTACAGGACTGTGTGAAGATACTTTTGGGACAGAATAATGTCCCAATACTGTCTGCATACAATCCTGAGTTGACTATTAATTTTTTGTTAAAACTAATTGTACTCATTATTGAAGGACGAAACGAACTTTGGTGTGTGAAAGTTAATTTCTGTTTTCCTCTACTGAAATTTGAGTAATTGACGTAAAATGAAAAAGGCGGGAAACCCCACTTGGATTGAGCCTTAAAAAGACAACTGAACATCACGTTCCGCACAATGCCTTATTTAAAATATTCCAATCTTCCTCCTCTCTTCCTTAGCTAGATCTTCATCCATTCTTTGCTTCCACACACCCAGGCAAAGACCAACCAATAAGACGCAAGTAAATCCCAATTCACCAGACAAGATTAATCGAAAACCGGCATCAAGTTGGCCCTTGCTTAATTGTATTGGGCCAGTCGATCCATCTCCAGTATCTAAATCCATGATATTTTTTTTGAATTGACGTTAGATCTGAAATGATATATCTTCTCAGAAACGTCTAGTGAACGAAAGCGCCAATAACTGGACATGAAGGTGCCAATTACTTGTTAAAGTATGCCAACTATTGGTCATTTTGCTGTTTTGAAGAAAAATAACCAACTGAAAGATATTTGATCTACATTTTTATTGTTTCACTGTACAATTGATTTTTTAAAAAAGGACCTAAGAGTTTAAAGTTAGCCATAAACATAAAAATAAAGCCGGAATAGATCAGCACTTCAAATTTCAAAACAAAAGTAGTCTAAAAGTGCTCAAAATGATAAGTTTATCCCATAACGAAAAATTACATATTTTCGCGTATGATCTAGGCTACATTTGATCAAGGATCCAGGGTTAGATTCTTGGTAGGAAGGAACACATTGAACTAGTTATTTTAAATACACTTTAAATTGTATATCTCGCCTTACAGGGTTACCAGATGTTCTCCGTTCCAATGAGATTTCCTTCTTTTTCATCTTGTCATCCTCTCCTCCCTTGTTTTCTAAATATCTTGAAATGTCCTTCGTTCTGTAGTGACCAGGGCCTGTTTCATGAAAGTACCTGTTTAGTTTTCACTCTTCAGTTTTCATTTCCGGAGGGCTGTCTCAAGAGCGCTAACCTCTCGCCACAAACACTTGTTCCCATTCAGTCACTTTTGCATAATTTTGTGCAAGTAAAATGATTATACAAGACAATATTCAATGGTTTGCACACTACTGACACCCAAAACAAGGCAACCAAATGGCAGTACACATAAAGATTGTGTCGGGAGGTTAGCGCTCTTGAGACAGTCCTCTGGAAATGCAAACTGAAGAGTGAAAAGTTGACAACATACTTTCATGAAACAGGCCCCAGGTTTCGTTCGATCGTGCTTTCTGCATTTAATTCAATTCTGTTCAATTCATAGTATTTTATTTCTTTCCTCCGCTTTTAACTTAATTGTCCTCCCACTCTTGAAAAAGAATATTGGTATCCCAGCTCCTTATGACATCAACTACATTCGATTAAAAGCAATGACTAACCATGATCAGTTCAGCTTACGCAGGGACCTTAGGGTCATAGACCTAGGCTCCTGGTAGAACACAGTCATCAACGCGGCAACATGAAAGTGAAAGAACAGAAATATGAAGAAAATTAATTTGGTGTTGCAGGACCTGCCACTATAACTTCAACGTTTATAAT